>KN184590.1:80218-146604 GCA_000164785.2 Choloepus hoffmanni | reverse complement strand
ACATTAAAGCCTAACAGGTGTTATCTATATAGTGCATAAGAATGTCCACCAGAGTGACCTCTCGACTCCATTTGGAATCTCTCAGCCACTGAAACTATTTCATCTCATTTTGCATCCCCCTTTTGGTCAAGAAGATACTCTTAGTCCCATGATGCCGGGTCCACATTCATCCCCGGGAGTCATACTCTGCATTGCCAGGGAGATTTACACCCCTGGGAGTCGGGTCCCACGTCGGGGGGAGGGCAGCGAGTTCACCTGTCGAGATGGCTCAGTTAGAGAGAGAGAGGGCCACATCTGAGCAACAAAGAGGTACTCAGGGGGAGACTCCTAGGCACCATTATATACAACTTTAGACTCTCCTTTGTGGTAATGAGCTTCATAAGGGCAAGTCCCATGCTCAAGGGCTCAGCACATCAAACTGTCAGTCCCAATGTTTGTAACAACATATGCTAGGGGTCAGCATCTCAAAGTTTAGAGATAGGCCTTACAATTCAGGGATAGAGTTAACTGCTGTAAGAGCTTACAATCTAGGGACTATTACAATTATTGTGTCCATGTTAGGCTATGTTCTAAGATTCAATTCTGAGTTTACACATTGTAGTTAGTCCATATTGGTGAGGCATCATCCCTCTCACCATGTTTTCTCCAACACTTTTACTCCTATATATATATTTTCCTACAATTTTATAGAGTTAAATTCACACACCATACATTTATCCACAGTGCACAATCAGCTGTTCATGGCATCATCACAAAGTTGTACATTTATCATTACAATCAGCATCCAAACATACTGATTACCACAAGAAAAATTGTTTTCTTTCTTTTCAGCAATAAGAAAAAATGTTAAAAAGAAAAACAACATGTCATACAATACAATATACTACCAAGGACAGCAAACAACACCACAGTTGTTTTGAAAACTGTCTCTTGGTGCTCTATGAAAGAAGCATGTTTGTCCACTTTTTAAAGTAAGTTGAGTGCAGCTTTCACTCAATTCTATGTGATTTTCCTGGGTTGAAAAATCACTCTTTTGAAAAGAGTCAATTGGAACATTGTGAAAGCATTATGTTACTCCCTTTTGAAAACTGACTTGAACTGAATATTCTTTCACTTCTATGTGTTTTCCCTGGGCTGAAAAATAACTGTTTTGAAGACAATCACTAGGAAATCTGTGAAAGCAGCATGTTGCTTCGTTTTGAATACTATATTGAACTGAGCTTTCATTCACTTGTATGTGTTTTCCCTAGGCTGAGAAATCACTTTTTTGAAAGCATTCACTTGGAAGCCTGCAAAAGCAGTATGTTACACAGATTTGAAACCTAAGCTGAATGCAGCTTTCATTAATTTCTATGTTTTTTCCCAGGGATCAAAAATCATTTTTTTCAAACAGTCACATGGAATACTGTGGATGCAGATAGTTGCTTCCTTTTGAAAACCATGTTGAACTGAGCTTTCATTCACATCTATGTGCTTTTCCTGGCCTAAAAACTCACTTTTTTAAAACAATCACTTGGAAATCTGTGAAAGCAGTTTGTTGATCCATTTTGAAAACTAAGTTGAATGTGGCTTTCATTCAGTTCTTTGTGATTTTCCTGGTCTGAATATTCACTTTCCTTAAAAGAATCACCTGGAACACTGTGAAAGCAGTATGTTGCTTCATTTTGAAAACTATGTTGGACTGAACTTTTGATCATTTCCATGTGTTTTTCTGGGCTGAAAAAATCACTTTTTTGAAAGCTGTCTCTTGGAACTCTATGAAAGCAGTTTGTTGCCCCATTTTGAAAGCTATGTTGGATACAGATTTCATTCACTTCTACTTGATTTTCCTGGGCTGAAAAGTCACTTTTATGAAAACAGCATTTTGGAATTCTACAAAAGCAGAATGCTGCTCTGCTTTGAAAAGTAAGTTGAACTGCGATTTCATTCACTGCAATGGATTTTTGATTGGATGAGAAATCACTTTTTTGAATACACTCACTTGGAAATCTGTGAAGACATTATGTTGTTCCATTTTGAAAATTAAGTTGAACCGAAGATTCATTTACTTCTATTAGTTTTCCTGGGCTGGAAAATCACTTCTTTGTAAACAGTCATTTGGATCTTTTTGAAGGCTGCGTATTCCTTCTTTTTGAATATTATGTTGAACTGAGATTTCATTCACTTCTATGTGTTTTTCCTGGGCTGAAAAATCACTTCTTTCAAAACAGTCACTTGGAACTCTGCAAAAGCACAATGTTGCTCCTTTTTGAAAAATATGTTGAATACATCTTTCATTCACTTCTGTGTGATTTCACTGGGCTGAAAAAGCAGTTTTCTGAAAACAGTCACTTGGTGCTGTGTGAAAGCTGTGTCTTGCTCTGTTTTGAAAACTAAGTTGAATACAGCTTTCGCTCACTTCTATGTTATATTCCAGGGCTAAAAAAACACTTTTATGAAAACAGTCACTTGGATTTCCGTGAGAAAAGTATGTTGCTCCGTTTTGAAAATTAAGGTGAACTACCTTTCATTCACTATGTGTTTTTCCTGGGCTGAAATATCACTTTATAGAAAACAGACAGTTGGAACTCTGCAATAACTGTATGTTGCTCCGTGTTGAAAACTAAAGTGAATGCAGCTTTCATTCACTTTGATGTGCTTTCTCTGGGCTGAAAAATCACTATTTTGAAAACAGTCACTTGGAGCTCTGTGAAGGCAGTATGTTGCTCCATTTTGAGAACTGATTTTAATACAGCTTTCATTCCCTTCTTTGTGATTTTAATGGGCTGAAAAACAATTCTTTGTAAACAGTCCTTGGAACTCTGTGAAACACTATGTTGCTACTTTTGGATAACTAAGTTGAACTGAGCTTTCCCTCACTTGTATGTGTTTCCCCTTGGCTGAAAAATCACTTTTTTGAAAACAATCACCTGGTAATCTATGAAAGCATTATGTTGCTCCATTTTCAAAACTAAGTTGAATACATCCTTCATTCTCTTCTGTGTGATTTTCCTGGGTTGAAATACCAATGTTTCAAAAAGAGTCACTTGGAATTCTGTGAAAGCAGTATGTTGCCCTATTTTGAAAACTATGTTAAACTGAGCTTTCATTCAATTTTATGTGTTTTACCTGGGCTGAAAAATCACTTTTTTGAAAACAATCACTTGGAAATGTGTGAAAACAGTATGTTGCTCTGCTTTGAAAACTAAGTTGAACTGAGGTTCCATTCACTTCTGTTTGTTTTCCCTGGGTGGAAAACTAACTTTTTTGAAAATAATCACTTGGAGCTCTGTGAAAGCAGTATGTTGCTCTGTTTTGAAAATAAAGTTTAATACAGCTTTCATTCTCTTCTAAGTGATTTCAATGGGCTGAGAAACCATTTTTTTATAAACAGACTCTTGGATCTCTGTGAAAACCTATGTTGCTCTGTTTTGAAAACTAAGGTGAATACAGCTTTCATTCACTTCTATGTGTTTTCCCTGTTCTGAGAAATCACTTTTTTTAAAGCAGTCTCTTGGAAGTCTGCAACAGCAGTATGTTACACAGATTTGAAAACTAAGTTGAATACCACTTTCATTAATCTCTGTGTCTTTTTCCAGGGATCAAAAATCACTTTTTTGAAAACAGTCACATGGAATACTGAGGATGCCAAATGTTAGTTCCTTTTGAAACTATGTTGAACTGAGCTTTCATTCACATCTATGTGCTTTTCCTGGCCTGAAAAATCACTTTTTTGAAAACAGTCACTTGGAAATGTGTGAAAGCCGTATGTTGCTCCATTGTGAAAACTAAGTAGAACTGAAGTTTCATTCACTTCTGTTGTTTTCCCTGGGCTGAAAATTCACTTTTTTGAAAACAATCACTTGGAGCTCTGTGAAAGAAGTATGTTTCTCTGTTTTGAAACCTAAGGTTAATACAGCTTTCATTCTCTATGTGACTTTAATGGGCTGAGAAACCATTTTTTGTAAACAGACTCTTGGATCTCTGTGAAAACCTATGCTGCTCCATTTTGAAAACTAAGGTGAATACAGCTTTCATTCAATTCTATGTATTTTCCCTGGGCTGAGAAATCACATTTTTGAAAGTAGTCACTTGCAACTCCATGAAAGCAGTATGTTATGCACTTTTGAAAACTAAGTTGAATACAGCATTCATTCACCTCTCTGTGTTTTCCCTGGACTGAAAAATCTCTTTTTTGAAAGCACTCAATTGGAACACTGTGAAAGCAATATGTTACACAGTTTTGAAATCTAAGTAGAATACAGCTTTCATTCATTTCTATGTGATTTCCATGGGCTTAGAAATCACTTTATGGAAATCAGTCACTTGGAACATAGTGAAAGAACTATATTACACAGTTTTGAAAACTAAGTTGAATAGAGCTTTCATTCACTTCTATGTGTTCTCCCTGGGCAGAAAAATGACTTCTTTGAAAGCAGTCACTTGGAACTCTGAAAGCAGTACGTTACACAGTTTTGAAAATTAAGTGGAATACAGCTTTCATTCAATTCTATATGCTTTACCTGGGCTGAGAAATGACTCTTTGGAAAGCATTCTCTTGGAAATGTGCAAACGAACGGTGTTACACAGCTTTGAAAATTAAGATGAATACAGATTTCCTTCAATTTAATGTGTTTCCCTGGGCTGAGAAATCACATTTTTTTCAGTCACTTGGAAGTCTGTGAAACCAGTATGTTACGCACTTTTGAAAACTAAGTTGAATACAGCTTCCTTTCATTTCTGTGTGTTTTGCCTGGGCTGAAAAATCACTTTTTTTTGAAAGCAGTCACCTGGAAATTTAGGAAAGTAGTATATTACACAGACTTGAAAACTAAGTTGAATAGAGCTTTCTTTCACTTGTATCTGTTTTCCCTAGGGTAAGAAATGATTTTTTGAAACCAGTAACTTGGATCTCTGTGAAAACAGTATGTTACACAGTTTTGAAAACTAAGTTCAGTACTGCTTTCATTCACTTGTATGTGTTTTCTCTGGGCTGAGAAATGACTTTTTTGAAAACAGTCACTTGGAACTCTGCGAAAGCATTATGTTACACACTTTTGAAATCTAAGTTAGATACAGCTTTCATTCACTTCTATGTGTTTTTGCTGGGCTGAGAAATTACTTTTTTGAAAATAGTCCCTTGGAAATCTGTGAAAGCAGTGTGTTACAGTTTTGAAAACTAAGTTGAATACAGCTTTCATTCACCTCTGTGTGTTTTCCTGGGTTGAGAAATCACTTTTTTGAAAGCAGTCACTTGGAACACTGTGAAAGCAGTATGTTTCATAGTTTTGAAATCTAAGTTGAACAGAGCTTTCTTTCTCATCTATGTGTTTTCTTGGGCTGATAAATCACTTTTTTGAAAGCAGTCACTTGGAAATCTGTGAAAACAGTATATTACACAGTTTTGAAACCTACGTTGAATACACCCATCAATCACTTCTATGTGTTTTCCCTGGTCTGAGAAATGACTTTTTTGAAAGCAGTCACTTGGAATTCTATGAAAGCAGTATGTTACACAGTATTGAAAACTAAGTTGAATACAGCTTTCCTTCAATTCTATGTGTTTTCCCTGGTTTGAGAATTCACTTTTTTGAAAGCAGTCATTGGAAATCTGTGCATGCACTAAGGTAAACAATTTTGAATACTAAGTTGAATACAGCTTTCATTCACTTTTACCTTTTTTCCCTGGGCTGACAAGTGTCTTTTTTGAAAGCAGTGACTTGGAACCCTGTGAAAGCACTATGTTACACAGCTTTGAAAACTAAGTTGAATACAGCTTTCATTCACTTCTATGTGTTTTCCCTTGACTTGAAATCACTTTTTTGAAAGCAGTCACTAGGAAATCTTCAAAAGCAGTATGTTACACTGTTTTGGAAACTAAGTTAAATACAGCTTTCATTCACTTCTATGTGTTTTCTCTGGGCTGAGAAATGACTTTTCTGAAAGCCATCATTTGGAACTCTTAGAGAGCGCTATGTTACACAGTTTTGAAAACTAAGTTGAATGGAGCTTTCATTCACTTCTGTGTGTTTTCCTGGCCTGAGAAATCAGTTCTTGGAAGCAGTCAATTGGAGCTCTGTGAAAGCAGTATGTTATGCAGTGTTGAAAACTAAGTTGAATAGAGCATACATTCACTTCTATGTGTTTTCCCTGGGCTGAGCAATGACTTTTTTGAGAGCAGTCACTTCAAAATCTGTGAAAACGCTATGTTACCCAGTTTGTCAACTAAGTAGAATGCCACTTTCATGCATCTCTATGTTTTTTTCAAGGGATCAATAATCACTTTTTTGAAAACAGTCACATGGAATACTGAGGATGCAGAATTTTTCTTCCTTTTGAAAACTATGTTGAACTGAGCTTTCATTCACATCCATGTTCTTTTCCTGGTCTGAAAAATCACTTTTTTGAAAACAATCACTTGGAAATGTGTGAAAGCAGTATGTTGCTCCGTTTTGAACACTAAGTTGAACTGAAGTTTCATTCACTTCTGTTTGTTTTCCCTGGGCTGAAAATTCACTTTTTTTTGTAAACAATCACTTGAAGCTCTATGAAAGCACTCTCTTTCTCTGATTTGAAGATTGAGTTTAATACAGATTTCATTGTTTTCTATGTGATTTTAATGGGCTAAGAAACCATTTTTTTTGTAAACAGACTCTTGGATCTCTGTGAAAACCTATGTTGCTCCATTGTGAAAACTAATTTGAATACAGCTATCATTCACTCCTATGTGTTTTTCCTGGGCTGAAAAACCACTTTTTTGTATACGCTCACTTGGCACTCTGTGAAAAGGGTATGTTGCTGCCATTTGAAAATTAAGTTGAATACAGCTTTCATTCCCTTCTATGTCATTTTCCTGGGCTGAAAAATCACATTTTTCAAAACTGTCACTTGGAACTCTGCAAAAGCAGTGCTTTTCAATGCTTTGGAAACTAAGTTGAACTGAGCTTTCATTCCTTTCTATGAGTTTTTCCGGGCAGAAAATCATTTTTTTGAATACAGACACTTTGAACATTGCCAAAGTATTACGTGGCTCCTATTTCAAAACTATGTTGAATACAACTTTCATTCCCTTCTATGTGATTTTCCTGGTCTGAAGATTCACTTTTTAGAAAACAGTCACTTGGAACACTGTGAAAACAGTATGTACTCCTATTTGAAAACTAAGCTGAATACAGCTCTCATTCCCCTCCATGTGATTTTGCTGGCCCTAAAAATCACTTTTTTGAAAACAGTCACTTGAAAGTATGTGAAGGCCTTACGTTGCTCCATTTTGCAAATTAAGTTGAACTGAACATTCATTCGCTTCTATGTGTTTTCCCTGTGCTGAAAAATCAGTTTTTGGAAACAGTCACTTGGAACACTGCAAAAGCAATGTGTTCCTCCATTTTGAAAACTAAGTTGAACTGAATACTCAATGAGTTCTATGAGTTTTTCCTGGGCTGAAAAGTCACTTTTAAGGAAACAGTCACCTGAAATTCTGCAAAATCACTGTGTTGCTCCATTTTGAAAACTAAGTTGAATGTATCTTTCACTCACTTCTATGTGATTTTCCTTGGCTGAAAAAACACATTTTCGAGAAAGTCACTAGGAACTCTACAAAAGCGGGACATTACTCCATTTTGAAAACAAAGTTGAACTGAGATTTCATTCACTTCTATGTGTTTTCCATTGGCAGAAAAATCAAGTTTTTGAAAACCGTATCTTGGAACATGGCAAAAAGAGTATGTTACTCTGTTTCTAAAACAATGTTGAACTGAGTCTTCATTCACTTACGTGTATTTTCCTGTGCTTAAACATCATGTTTCTGAAAACAGTCACTTGGATCTCTGCAGAAGCAGAATGTTGTTCTGTTTTGAAAACTAAAATGAACTGATCTTTCTTCAGTTCTATGCAATTTTCCTAGGCTGAGAAATCAGCTTTTTGAAAATAGTCACTTTGAACTCTGCTGAAGCAGTATGTGGTTCCGTTTTGGAAACAAAGTTGAAATGATCTTTCATTCCATTCTATGTGTGTTTTCCTTGGGCTAAAAATCCCCTTTCTGAAAACAGTCACTTGGAATTCTGAGAAAGCAGTATGTTGCTCCATTTTGAAAACTAAGTTGAACTGAGCTTTCATTCACATCTATGTGTTTTTCCTGGGCTCAAAAATCACTCTTTTGAAAACAGTCACATCAAACTCTGCAAAAGCTGTGTGTTGCTCTGTTTTGAAATCTAAGTTGAATTGAGCTTTCATTCACTTCCTTAAGTATTTCCTGGGCTGAAAAATCATTATTTACAGCAGTCACCTGGAAATCTGCAAAAGTGGTATGTTGCTCCATTTTGTGAATTATGTTGAATACAGCTTTCATTCCACACTATATGTTTTTCCTTCACTGAAAAATGACTTTTTTGGAAACCATGTCTAAGAGCTCTATAAAAGCAGTATGCTGCTCCATTACTTAAACTAAGTTGAATACAGCTTTCATTCAGTTCTATGTGATTTTCCTGGGCTGAAAAATTACTTTTTTGAAAACAGTGACTTGCAACACTTTGAAGGCTATAATTTGCTCCATTTTGAAAACTCAGTGGAACTGAATATTCATTCACTTCTCTGTGGTTTTCCTTGGCTGAAAAATCACTTTTCTGAAAACAGTCTCTTGGATCTCTGTGAAAGCATTTTGAGTACTAAGTTGAATAAATTTTTCATTCACTTCTATGTGACTTTCATGGACTGCATAATCATGTTTTTGGAAACAGTCCCTTGGAACATTGTGAAACAATTATGTTGCTCCCTTTTGTAAACAAAGTTGAACTGAGCATTCATTCACTTCTATGTGTTTTCCATGGGCTGAAAAATCACTTTTTTTAAACAGTCACTTGGAACCCTGCAAAAGCAGTATGTTGCTCCCTTTTGAAAACTAACTTGTACTGAACTTTCAATCACTTCTATGAGATTTTCTGGGCTGAAAAAACACTTTCAGGATAACAGTCACCTGAAAATCTGTGAAAGCACTGTGTTGCTGCATTTTGAAAACTAAGTTGAATACATTGTTCTCTCACATCTATGAGACTTTCCTGTGGAGAAAAATAACTTTTTGGGAAACAGTCACTTCAAAATCTCTGAAGATAGGATGTTGCTCCATTTTGAAAACAAAGTTCAGCTGAGCTTTCATTACTTTCTATATGTTTTTCCTGGACAGAAAAATCACTTTTTTTGAAAACAGTCACTTTGAAACCTGCAGAAGCAGTATGTTTTTTTGCTTTGAAAACTAAGTTGAATACAGCTTTTTTCACTTCTATGTGTGTTTCCTGCACTGAAAAATCACTTTTTTGAAAAAGTCACTTGGAACTCTGCAAAAGCAGTTTGCTGCTGTGTTTTTCAAACTAAGGTGAACTGAGATTTCATTCACTACAATGTGGTTTTCAGAGTTTGAAATATGACTATTTGAAAACAATCACTTGGAAATCTGTGAAAACAGTATGTTGCTCTGATTAGAAAAAGCTGTTGAATAAAGATTTCATTCCCTCCTATGTGATTTTCCTGGGCAGAAAAATCGCTTTTTTGGAAACAGTCTCTTGGAACTAGGGAAAAGCAGTATTTTGCTCTGTTTTGAAAACTAAGTTGAAGGGAGCTTTCATTCACTTCTATGTGTTTTCCCTGGGCTGAGAAATGACTTTTTTCAAAGCAGTCACTCAGAACTCTGTGAAAGCAGTATGTTACAGAGGTTTGAAGGCTAAGCTGAAAACAGTTTACATTCACTTCTAGGTGTTTTACAGGGTCTGGGAAATCACTTTTTTGAAAGCAGTCACTTGCAGCTCTGCGAAAGCAGTACGTTACACTGTTTTGAAAACTAAGTTGAATACGGCTTTCATTCACTTCTATATGTTTTCCTGGGGCTGAGAAATCACTTTTTTGATAGCAGATACTTGGAACACTGAGAAAGCAGTATGTTACAGAGTTTTGAGAACTAAGTTGAATACAACTTTCATTCTCTTCTATGTGCTTTCCCTAGGCTGAGAAATGACTTTTTTAAAAGCAGTCACTTGGATCTCTGAAAGAGCAGTATGTTACAGGGTCTTGAAAACTAAGTTGAATACAGCATTCAGTCACTTCTATGGGTTTTCCCTGGTTTGAGAAATGACTTTTTTGAAAGCAGTCCCTTGGAACCCTGTGAAAGCAGTATGTTACACAGTTTGGAAAACTGAGTTGAATGCAGTTTTCACTCACTTCTGTGTGTTTTCCCTGGGCTGAGAAATGACTTTTTTGAAAGCAGACACTTGGAACTCTGTGAAACCACTATGTTACCCAGTTTGGAAACTTAGTTGAATAAGGCTTTCATTCATCTCTATGTTTTTTTCCAGGGATCAATAATCACTTTTTTTAAAACAGTCACATGGAATATTGAGGATGCAGAATATTGCTTCCTTTTGAAAACTATGTTGAACTGAGCTTTCATTCACATCCATGTTCTTTTCCTGGTCTGAAAAATCACTTTTTTTAAAAAACAATCACTTGGAAATGTGTGAAAGCAGTATGTTGCTCCATTTTGCAAACTAAGTTGAACTGAGGTTTCATTCACTTCTGTTTGTTTTCTCTGGGCTGAAAATTCACTTTTTTTGTAAACAATCACTTGAAGCTCTGTGAAAGCACTATCTTTCTCTGCTTTGAAGATTGAGTTTAATACAGATTTCATTGTCTTCTATGTGATTTTAATGAGCTGAGAAACCATTTTTTTGTAAACAGACTCTTGGATCTCTGTGAAAACCTATGTTGCTCCATTTTGAAAACTAATTTGAATACAGCTATCATTCACTTCTATGTGTTTTTCCTGGGCTGAAAAATCACTTTTTTGTATACCCTCACTTGGTACCCTGTGAAAAGGATATGTTGCTCCCATTTGAAAATTAAGTTGAATACAGCTTTCATTCCCTTCTATGTCATTTTCCTGGGCTGAAAAATCACAGTTTTCAAAACTGTCACTTGGAACCCTGCAAAAGCAGTGCTTTTCAATGCTTTGAAAACTAAGTTGAACTGAGCTTTCATTCCTTTCTATGAGTTTTTCCCAGGAAGAAAATCATTTTTTTGGAATATAGTCATTTTGAACATTTCCAAAGCAGTATGTGGCTCCTATTTCAAAACTATGTTGAACACAACTTTCATTCCCTCTTATTTGATTTTCCTGGTCTGAAGAATCACTTTTTAGAAAACAGTCACTTGGAACACTGTGAAAGCAGTATGTGCTCCTATTTGAAAACTAAGTTGAATACAACTCTCATTCCCCTCCATGTGATTTTGCTGGCCCTAAAAATCACTTTTTTGAAAACAGTTACTTGAAACTATGTGAAGGCCTTGTGTTGCTCCATTTTGAAAATTAAGTTGAACTGAACATTCATGCACTTCTATGTGTTTTCCCTGGGCTGAAAAATCAGTTTTTGGAAACAGTCACTTGGAACACTGCAAAAGCAATGTGTTCCTCCGTTTTGAAAACTAAGTTGAACTGAGTACTCAATGAGTTCTATGAGTTTTTCCTGGGCTGAAAAGTCACTTTTAAGGAAACAGTCACCTGAAATTCTGCAAAATCACTGTGTTGCTCCATTTTGAAAACTAAGTTGAATGTATCTTTCATTCACTTCTATGTGATTTTCCTTGGCTGAAAAACACATTTTTGAGAAAGTCACTAGGAACTATACAAAAGCGGGACGTTACTCTGTTCTGAAAACAAAGATGAACTGAGATTTCATTCACTTCTATGAGTTTCCCATTGGCTGAAAAATCAAGTTTTTAAGAAGTGTCTCAAAAAGAGTGTTACTCTGTTTCTAAAATGATGTTGAACTGAGTCTTCATTCACTTACATGTATTTTCCTGTGCTTAAACATCACGTTTTTGAAAACAGTCACTTGGATCTCTGCAGAAGCAGAGTGTTGCTCCATTTTGAAAACTAAGATGAACTGATTTTTCATTCAGCTTTATGCAATTTTCCTAGCCTGAGAAATCAGCTTTCTGAAACAGGCACTTGGATCTCTGCAAAAGCAGAGTGTTGCTCCGTTTTGAAAAGTAAGATGAACTGAACTTTCATTCACATCTATGTGTTTTTCCTGGGCTCAAAAATCACTCTTTTGAAAACAGTCACATCAAACTCTGCAAAAGCTGTGTGTCACTCTGTTTTGAAATCTAAGTTGAATTGAGCTTTCATTCACTTCCTTGAGTATTTCCTGGGCTGAAAAATCATTATTTACCACAGTCACTTGGAAATCTGCAAAAGTGGTATGTTGCTCCATTTTGTAAATTATGTTGAATACAGCTTTCATTCCCCACTATGTGATTTTCCTTCAATGAAAAATGACTTTTTTGGAAACCATCTCTAGGAGCTCTGTGAAAGAGGTATGCTGTTCCATTATTTAAACTAAGTTGAATACTGCTTTCATTCAGTTCTATGTGATTTTCCTGGGCTGAAAAATTACTTTTTTGAAAACAGTCACTTGCAACACTTCAAAGGCTGTATTTTGCTCCATTTTGAAAACTCAGTGGAACTGAATATTCATTCACTTCTATGTGGTTTTCCTTGGCTGAAAAATCACGTTTCTGAAAACAGTCTCATGGATCTCTGTGAAAGCAGTATGTTGCTCCATTTTGAGTACTAAGTTGAATAAATTTTTCATTCACTTCTATGTGACTTTCATGGACTGCATAATCATGTTTTTGGAAACAGTCCCTTGGAACATTTTGAAACAATTATGTTGCTCCCTTTTGAAAACAAAGTTGAACTGAGCATTCATTCACTTCTATGTGTTTTCCATGGGCTGAAGAATCACTTTTTTAAACAGTCACTTGGAACTCTGCAAAAGCAGTATGTTACACAGTTTTGAAGGATAAGCTGAAAACAGCTTTCATTCACTTCTAGGTGTTTTACAGGGTCTGGGAAATCACTTTTTCGAAAGCAGTCACTTGCAACTCTGCGAAAGCAGTATGTTACACAGTTTTGAAAACTAAGTTGAATACAACTTTCATTCACTTCTATGTGTTTTCCTGTGGCTGAGAAATCACTTTTTTTGTTAGCAGATACTTGGAGCACTGAGAAAGCAGTATGTTACAGAGTTTTGAGAACTAAGTTGAATACAACTTTCATTCACTTCTATGTGTTTTCCTTAGGCTGAGAAATGACTTTTTGAAAGCAGTCACTTGGATCTCTGAAAGAGCAGTATGTTACAGGGTCTTGAAAACTAAGTTGAATACAGCTGTCAGTCACTTCTATGGGTTTTCCCTGGGTTAAGAAATGACTTTTTTGAAAGCACTCACTTAGAACTCTGCTAAAGTAGTATGTTTTACAGTTTTGAAAACTAAGTTGAATACAGCTTTCATTAACTTCTATGTGCTTTCCTAGGACTGAAAAATCTCTTTTTTGAAAGCAGACACTTTGAACTTGGTGAAAGCAGTATGTTACACAGTTTGGAAAACTAAGTTATATAGAGTTTTCATTCACTTCTACGTGTTTTTCCTGGGCTGGAAATGACTTTTTTGAGAGCAGTCACTTGGAACACTGTGAAAGCAGTACGTTATACAGTACTGAAAACAAAGTTGAATACAGGTTTCATTCACTTCTCTGTGTTTTCCTTTGCCTGAGAAATCACTTTTTTTTGATGGCAGATACTTGGAACACTGCAAAAGCAGTATTCTACACAGTTTGGAAAACTAGGTTGAATACAGCTTTCATTGACATCCATGTGTTTTCCCTGGGCTGAGAAATGACTTTTTTTAAAGCAGTCACTTGGAAATCTGTAAAAGCACTATGTTACACAGTTTTGAAAACTTAGTTGAATACAGCTTTCATACAATTCTATCTGTTTTGCCTGGGATTATAATTGACTTTTTTGAATGTGGTCTCTTGGAATTCAGCAAAAGCAGTATGTTACACAGTTTTGAAAAGTATGTTGAATGCAGCTTTCATTCACTTCAATGTGTTTTCCCTGGACTGAGAAATCACATTTTTGAAAGCAGTCACTTGGAATTAAGTGAAAGCAGTATGTTACACAGTTTTGAAAACTAACTTGAATAGAGCTTTCATTCAGTTCTGTTTTCCATATGGTGACAAATGACTTTTTTGAAACCAGTCACTAGGTACTCTGTGAAAGCAGTACGTTACACAGTTTTGAAAACTAAGTTGAATACAGCTTTCATTCACTTCTATGTGTTTTTCCAGGGCTCAGAAATCACTTTTTTGAAAGTAGTCACTTGGAACTCTGTGGAAGCCACATGTTACACAGTTTTGAAAACTAAGTTGAATACAGCTTTCATTCAATTCTTTGTGTTTTCCTGGGATGAGATATGGCTTTTCCAAAGCAGTCCCTTGGAACTCTGTGAAAGCAGTATGCTACACAGTTTTGAAATCTAAGTTGAGTACAGCTTTCATTCACTTCTTTCTGTTTTCCCTGATCTTAGAAACCCCTTTTTTGAAAGCTGACACTTGGTAATTTGTGAAAGCATTATTTTACACAGTTTTGAAAACTAAGTTGAATAGAGTTTTCTTTCACTTCTATGTGTTTTCCCTGGGCTGAAAAGTGACTTTTTTGAAAGCAGCCACTTGGAACTCTGTGAAAGCAGTATGTTACAGAGTATTGAAATCTAAGTTGAATACAGCTTGCATTCACATCTTGTTGTTTTTCCTGGGCTCAGAATTGTCTTTATTGAAAGTAGAGACTTAGAACACTATGATAGCATTATGTTACACTGATTAGAAGACTAAGTTGAATACAGCTTTCATTAACTTCTATCTCTTTTCCTTGGTGTGAGAAATCACTTTTTTGAAAGCAGTGACTTGGAACTCTGCAAAAGCAGTATGTTACACAGTTTTGAAAACAAAGTTGAATACATCTTTCTTTCACTTGTATGTGTTTTCCCTCAGTTGAGAATTCACTGCTTTGATAGCAGATCCTTGGAGCACTGTGAAAGCAGTATGTTTGCACAGTTTTGAAAAATAAGTTGATTATAGTCTTCATTTAGTTTTGTGTGTTTTTCTTGGTATGAGAAATGACTTTTTTGAAAGCAGTCACTTGGAGCTCTGCAAAAGCAGTACGTTACACAGTTTAGAAAACTAAGTTGCATACAGTTTTCCTTCACTTCTGCGTGTTTTACCTGGGCTGAGAGAGGACATTTTTGAAAACAGTCACTTGGAACTCTGCAAAAGCTATATGTTACACAGTTTTGAAAAGTAACATGAAAACAGCTTTCATTCACTTCTACATCTTTTCCCTGGGCTGAGAAATCACTTTTTCGAAAGCAGTCACTCGGAACACTGCAAAAGCACTATCCTACACAGTTTTGAAAACTAAGTTGAATAAAGCTTTCATTCACTTCTATGTGTTTTCCCTGAGCTGAGAAAATACTTTTTCAAAGTGGTCAGTTGGATCTCTGTGAACACAGAATGTTACACAGTTTTGAAAACTAACTTGAATACAGCTTTCATTCACTTCTATTTGTTTTTATCCTGGGGTGAGATTTCACTTTTTAAAGCCTTCACTTGCAACTCTGAAATAGCAGTATCTTACACAGTTTTGAAAACTAAGTTGTATACAGCTTTCATTCACTTCTATGTGTTTTCTCTGGTCAGAGAAATCACTTTTTTGAAAGCAGTCATTGAAAATCTGTGAATGCACTATGTTACACAGCTTTGCAAAATAAGTTGAGTACAGCTTTCATTCACTTGTATGTGTTTATTCTGGACTTAGAAATGACTTTTTTGAAAGCAATCACTTGGAACTCTGTGAAGGCAGTATGTTACACAGGTTTGAAGACAAAGTTGGATAGAGCATTCATTCATTTCTATGTCTTCTCCCTGGGCTGAGAAATCAGTTTTTTAAAAGCAGTCACTTGGAACTCTGCGAAAGCAGTACCTTACACAGTTTTGATAACTGTGTTGAACATGGCTTTCATTCACTTCTATGTGTTTTCCCTGGGCTGAGAAATCTCTTTTTTGAAAACAGTTACTTGGAACACGGCAAAAGCAATATGTTACATTGATTTGAAAACTAAGTTGAATACAGCTTTCATTCTCTTCTATGTGTTTTTCCTGGGCTGAGAAATGACTGTTTTGAAAACTGGCACTTGGAACTCTGTAAAAGCACTATGTTACACAGTTTTGAAAGCTAAGTTGGATAC
Organism: Choloepus hoffmanni; assembly: GCA_000164785.2. Lineage (NCBI taxonomy): Eukaryota > Metazoa > Chordata > Mammalia > Pilosa > Megalonychidae > Choloepus > Choloepus hoffmanni. The sequence goes on along the minus strand of KN184590.1, from coordinate 130,494 downwards.
CGGTTTCATTCTTTCCTATGTGTTTTCTCTGGGCTGAAAAATCCCTTTTTTGAAAGCAGTCACTTGGAAATTTGCAAAAGCATTATGTTACACAGTTTTGAAATCTAAGTTGAATATAGCTTTCATTCACTTCTATGTGTTTTACCTGGGCCGAGACCTATCATTTTTGAAAGCAGTCACTTGGAACTGTGCGAAAGCAGTGTGTTACGGAGTTTTGAATCCTAAATTGAATACAGCTTTCATTCACTTTTATGTGTTTTCCCTGAGCTAAGAAATCACTTTTAGAAAGCAGTCACTTGTAACTTTGTGAAAGCAGTATATTACACAGTTTCAAAACCTAATATGAATACAGCTTTCATTCACTTCTATGTGATTCCCTGGGCTGAAAAATGACTTTTTTGAAATCAGTCACTTGAGACTGTGAAAGCAGTAACTTACACAGTTTTGAAAACTAATTTGGACACAGCTTTCATTCACATCTATGTGTTTTCCATGTGCTGAGATGATTTTTTTGAAAGCAGTCATTGGATCTCTGCAAAAGCAGTATGTTACATAGTTTTGAAGAGCAAGTTGAATAGAGCTTTCATTCAATTATTTGCCTTTTCCCTGTGCGGAGAAATCACTTTTTTGAAATCAGTCACTTGGGACTCTGCGAAAACAGTATGTTACACAGTTTTCAAGGTTAAGATGAATACAGCTTTCTTTCACTTCTAGGTGTTTTCCCTGGTCTGAGAAATCACTTTTCTGAAAGCAGTAACTTGGAACTCTGCAAAGCAGTATATTTCACAGTTTTCAAAACAAAGTTGCATACAGTTTTCCTTCACTTCTATGTGTTTTCCCTGGGCTGAGAAATGACCTTTTTGTAAGCAGTCACTTGGAACTCTGCAAAAGCTGTATGTTACACAGTTTTGAAAACTAACTTGAAAACAGCTTTCATTCACTTCTGTGTGTTTTCCCTGGGCTGAAAAACAACTTTTTTGAAAGCACGAACTTGGAACTCTGCGAAAGAAGTATGTTACACAGTTCTGAAAACTAAGTTGAATACAGCTTTCGTTCACTTTTATGTGTTTTCCCTGAGGTGAGATAATTCTTTTTCAAAGCAGTCAGTTGGATCTCTGTGAATGCAGTATGTTACACAGGTTTGAAAACTAACTTGAATACAGCTTTCATTATCTTCTATTTGTTTTTTCCCTGGGCTGAGATTTCACTTTTTTAAAGCCTTCACTTGCAACTCTGAAATAGCAGTATCTTACACAGTTTTGAATATTAAGTTGTATACAGCTTTCATTCATTTCTATGTGTTTTCCCTGGGCTGAGATATCATTTTTTTGAAAACAGTCACTTGGAACTCTATGAAAGCAGTATGTTACAGATGATTGAATACAAAGTTGAATACAGCTTTCATTCAATTCTTTGGGTTATCCCTGGGCAGAGAAATCAATTTTTTGAAAGCAGTCATTGAAAATCTGTGAATGCACTATGTTACAAAGCTTTGCAAACTAAGTTGAGTACAACTTTTACTCAATTATATGTGTTTATTCTGGTCTTAGAAATGACTTTTTTTGAAAACAGTCACTTGGAACTCTGCAAAAGCATTATGTTGTACAATTTTGAAGACTAAGTTGAATAGAGCTTTCATTCATTTCTATGTCTTCTCCCTGGGCTCAGATATCACTATTTTAAAAGCAGTCCCTTGGAATTCTGTGAAAGGAGTATGTTACACATATTTGAAAACTGAGTTGAACACAGCTTTCATTCATTTCTATGTTTTTTCCAGGAATGAAAAATCACTTTTTTGAAAACTGTCACATAGAATTCTGTGGATGCAGAATGTTGCTTCCTTTTGAAAACTATTTTGAACTGAGCTTTCATTCACATCTATGTGCTTTTCCTGGCCTGAAATATCACTTTTTTGAAAACTGTCACTTGGATCTCTGGAAAAGCAGTCTTTTACTCCATTTTGAAATCTAAGGTGAACTGACCTATCATTCACTTCTTTATGTTTTTACTTGGCTGAAATATCACTATTAACAAATCAGACATTTGGAACTCTGTGTTAGCTGTTTGTTTCTCTGTATTGGAATCTAAGATAAATACAGCTTTCTTTCACATCTATGTCTTTTTCCTTGCCTGAAAAATCACTTTTTTGAAAACAGTCACTTGAACATCTGAGAAAGCAGTTCATCGATCCATTTTGAAAACTAAGTTGAATGTGGCTTTCATTCAGTTTTTTGTGATTTTCCTGGTCTGAAGAATCACTTTTCTTGAAAGATTCACCAGGAACACTGTAGAAGTTGTATACAACTCAGTTTTTGAAACTGTGTAACATACTTCTTTCACAGATGTACAAGTTAGTGCTTTCAAATAAGTTGTTTTTCAGCCCAGGGAAAACACACAGAAGTGAATGAAAGCTGAATTCAACTTAGTTTTCAAAACTGTGTAACATACTGCTTTCACAGAATTCCAACTGAATGCTTTCAAAAAATATGTTTTCCACCCCAGGGAAAACACATATTAGTGAATGAAAGCTCTTTTCAACTTAGTATTCAAAACTGTGTAACATACTGCTTTCCCAGATTTCCAAGTGAGTGCTTTCAAAAAAGTTGTTTTTCATCCCAGGGAAATCACATAGAAGTGAATGAAAGCTGTATTCAAATTAGCTTTTGAAACTCTGTAACATACTGCCCTCAAAGAGTTCCATGTGAGTCCTTTCAAAAAAGATGTTTTTCCACCCAGGGAAAGCACCAAGAAGTGAATAAATGCTGTATTCATCTTAGTTTTCAATACAGTGTAACATATTGCATTCGTAGAGTTCCACGTGAGAGCTTTGACAAAGTTGTTATTCTGTTCAGGGAAAACAAATAGAAGTGAAAGAAAGCTGTATTCAACTTAGCTTTCAAAACTCTATAACATAATGCTTTTGCAGAGTTCCAAGTGAGTGTTTTCAAAGAGGTTGTTTTTCATACCAGGGAAAACACATTGACGTGAAAGAAAGTTGTATTCAACTTCATTTATAAAACTGTAGAGCATACTTGTTTCACAGATTTCCTGGGGAGTGCTTTCAAAAAAGTTGTTTTTCAGCCCAGGAAAACACATAGAAGTGAAGGAAAGCTGCATTCAGCTTAGTTTCCAAAACTGTGTAACATATTGCTTTAGCAGAGTTCCAAGTGAGTGTTTTCAAAAAAGTTGTTTTCAGCCCGGGAAAAAACACATATAAGTGAATGAAAGCTGTATTCAATTTAGTTTCCAAAACTGTGTAACATACTCCTTTCACAGAGTTCCAAGAGAGTGCTTTCAAAAAAGGTGTTTTTCAGCCCAGGGAAAACACGTAGAATTGAATAAGAGCTTTATTCAACTTAGTTTTCAAAACTTTTAACATACTGCTTTCGCAGACTTCCAAGTGCGTGCTTTGAGAAAAGTTGTTTTTCAGTCCAGGGAAAACATGTAGAAGTGAATGAAATCTTTATTCAACTTACATTTCAAAACTGTGTAACATACTGCTTTTGCAGCTTTCCAAGTGACTGCTTTCAAAAGTTGTTTTTCAGCCCAGGGAAAACACATAGAAGTGAATGAAATCTGAGTTCAACTTAGTTTTCAAAACTGTGTAACATACTGCTTCCACAGAATTCCAAGTGAGTGCTTTCAAAAAAGATGGTTTTCATCCCCAGGAAAACACATATTAATGAATCAAAGTTCTATTCAACTTACTGTTCAAAACTGTGTAACATACTGCTTTCACAGAGTTCCAAGTGAGTGCTTTCAAAAAAGTTGTTTTTCATCCCAGGGAAATCACATAGAAGTGAATGAAAGCTTTATTCAAATTAGCTTTCAAAACTCTGTAACATCCTGCCCTGAAAGAGTTCCATGTGAGTGCTTTCAAAAATGATTTTTTTTAGCGCAGAGAAAGCACCTAGAAGTGAATGAAAGCTGTATTCAACTTAGTTTTCAAAATTCTGTAACATACTGCTTTTGCAGCATTCCAAGTGATTGCTTTGAAAAAGGGTGTTCTTCATCACAGGGAAGACACATAGAAGTGAGTGAAAGCTGAATTCAACATAGTTTTCAAACTTTGTAATATACTGCTTTCGCAGAGTTCCAAGTGAGCGCTTTCAAAAAAGACCTTTTTTGTACCTGGGAAAACACATAGGAGTGAATAAAAGCTGTATACATCTTAGTTTTCAAAACTGTGTAACATGCTGCTTTTGCAGAGTTCCAAGTGCGTTCTTTCAAAAAAGTTGTTTTCCAACCCAAGGAAAACACACAGAAGTGAATGAAAACTGTACTCAGCTTGGTTTTCAAAACTGTGCAACATTCTGTTTTCACCAAGTTCCAAGTGAGCACTTTCAGAAGAGACCTTTTTCAGCCCTGGGAAAACACAAAGAAGTGAATCAAAGTTGTATTCAACTTAGTATTCAAAACTGTGTAACATGCTGCTTTCACAGTGTTCCAAGTGAGTGCTTTGGCAAAAGTTGTTTTTCATCCCTTGGAAAACACGTAGAGGTGAGTTAAAGCTGTATTCAACTTAGTTTTGAAAAGTGTTAAACATACTGCTTTTGTAGAGCTCCAAGTGACTGCTTTGACAAAAGTTGTTTCTCAGACCAGAGAAAACACATACAAGTGAATGAAAGCTGTTTTCAACTTAGTTTTCAAACTTTGTAATATACTGCTTTCGCAGATTTCAAAGTGAGTGCTTTGACAAAAGTTGTTTTTCAGCCCAGGGAAAACACATAGAAGTGAATGAAAGCTGTACTCATCTTAGTTTTCAATGCTGTGTAACATAATGCTTTCATAGATTTCCAAGTGAGTGCTTTCAAACAAGTTGTTTATCAGCCTTGTAAAAACACATAGAACTGAATGAAAGCTGTATTCAACTTAGTTTTCAAAACTTTGTAACATGCAGCTTTCGCAGTGTTCCAAGTGAGTGCTTTGACATAAGTTGTTCTTCTTTCCATGGAAAGCACATTGAAGTGAATGAAAGCTGTCATCAACTTCGTTTTAAAGACTGTGTACCATATCGCTTGTGAAGAATTCTGAGATAGTGCTTTGAAAAAAATGACTTTCAGCCCAGGGAAAACACATAGAAGTAAATAAAAGCTGAATTAATCTTAGTTTTCAAAACTGTGTGACATACTGCTTTTCCAGAGTTCCAATTGAGTGCTTTGACAAAACTTGTTTTTCAATCCAGGGAAAAAACATAGAAGTGAATGAAAGCTGTATTCAACTTAGATTTCAAAACTGTGTAACCTACTGCTTCCACAGACTTCCAAGTGTGTGCTTTCAAAAAAGTTGTTCTTCACCTAAGGGAAATCACATAGATGTGAATGAAAGCTGTACTCAACTTTGTTTTCAAACTGTGTAACATAATGCTTTCACAGAGTTCCATGTGAGTGATGTAAAAAGGTCCTTTTTCAGCCTTGGGAAAACACATACAAGTGAATGAAAACTGTATTAATCTTCGTTTTCAAGACTGTGTAACCTACTGCTTTTCCATAGATCCAAGTTAGTGCTTTCAAAAATGTTTTTTTTTTCTGCCAACAGAAAACATATTGAAGTCTAATAAAGCTCTACTCAAATTTCTTTTCAAACTGTGTTACATATTGCTTTCCCAGAGGTCCAAGTGAGTCCTTTCAAAAAAGTTGTTTTTCAGCCCAGGGAAAACACATAGAAGTGAATGAAATCTGTAAACAACTTAGATTCAAAAGTATGTAACATACTACTTTGGCAGTTTTCCAAGTTAGTGCTTTCAAAAAAGTTTTTTCAGCCCAGGAAAAACACATAGAAGTGAAGGAAATCTGTTTTCAACTTATATTTCAAAACAGTGTAACATACTGCTTTCAGAGCTCCGAGTGAGTGCTTTCAAAAAAGTTGCTTTTCATCCATGGACAACACACAGAAGTGAATGAAAGCTGTATTCAACTAATTTGGGAAACTGTGTTATATAGTCCTTTAACAGAGCTCCAAGTGACAGCTTGAATAAAAGCAGTTTCCAGCACAGGGTAATAACATAGAAGTGAATGAATGTTGTATTAAACTTAATTTTATAAATTGTTTACCATACTGTTTTCACAGAGATCGAAGTTAGTGCTTTGACAAAAGATGTTTTTCAGCTGGGGGAAATCACATGCAAGAGAATGAAGGCTGTATTCAACTTAGTTGTCAAAGCTGTGTAACATACTGGTTTTGCAGAGTTCCAAGTGTGTGCTTTCAAAAAAGATGTTTTTCAGCCCAGGGAAACACACACTAGTGAATGAATGGTGTAGTCAACTTAGTTTCAAAACTGTGAACCATACTGCTTTTGCAGAGCTCCAAGTGAGTGCTTTCAAAAAAGTTGTTTTTCATCCTTGGGAAAACACATGGAAGTGAAAGAAAGCTGTATTCATCTTTGATTTCAGAACTCTGTAACAGAACTTTCATAGAGTTCCAGGTAATTGCTCCCCAAAAGTTGTTTTTCAGCCCAGGGAAAACACATGGAAGTGAAGGAAAGTTGTATTCAACTTAGTTTTCAAAACTGCGTGACATACTGCTTTCTCAGAGATCCACGTGAGTGCTTTGACAAAAGTTATTTTTCTGCCTTGGGAAAACACATAGAAGTGAATGAAAGCTGTATTCAACTTAGTTTTCAAAACTGTGTAACATACTGCTTTCGCAGAGTTCCAAGTGAGTGTTGGCAAAAAAGTTGTTTTTCAACACAGGGAAAACACACAGAAGTGAATGAAAGCTGTATTCAACTTACTTTTCAAAACTGTGTACCATATTGCTTTTCCAGCATTTCAAGTTAGTGCTTTGACAACAGATGTTCTTCAGCCCAGGGAAAACACATAGAAGTGAATGAAAGCAGTATACAATTTAGTATTCAAAACTGTGTAACATGCTGTTTTGATAGAGTTCCAAGTGTGTGCTTTCAAAAAAGGTTTATTTCAGCACAGGGAAAACACATAGAATTCAATGAAAGCTGTTTACAACTTTGTTTTCAAAACTGTGTAACATGCTATTTTCATAGAGTTCCAAGTGAGTGCTTTAAACAGTGTTTTTCAACCCAGGGAAAACACATAGAATTGAATGAAAGCTGTAATCAACTAAGTTTTCAAAACTGTGTAACATACTACTTTCACATAATTCCAAGTGAGCGCTTTCAAAAAAGATCTTTTAATCCCTGGGAAAACACATAGCTGTGAATAAAAGCTGTATACAAGTTAGTTTTCAAAACTGTGTAACATGCTGCTTTAGCAGAGTTCCAAGTGTGTTCTTTCAAAATGTTGTTTTCCAACCCAAGGAAAACACACAGAAGTGAATGAAAGCTCTATTCAGCTTGGTTTTCAAAACTGTGCAACATTCTGTTTTCAACAAGTTAGTACTTTCCAAAAAGATCTTTCTCAGCCCTGGGAAAACACAAAGAAGTGAATTAAAGCTGTATTCAACTTAGTATTCAAAACTGTGTAACAGGCTGCTTTTGCAGCGTTACAAGTGCATGCATTGACAAAAGTTGTTTTTCAACCCTGGGAAAACACATAGAAGTGAGTGAAAGCTGTATTCAACTTAGTTTTCAAAAGTGCAAAACATACTGCTTTTGTAGAGCTCCAAGTGACAGATTTGACAAAAGTTGTTTCTCAGACCAGAGAAAACACATACAAGTGAATGAAAGCTGTTTTCAAACTCTGTAATCTACTGCTTTCGCAGACTTCCAAGTGAGTGCTTTGACAAAAGTTGTTTTTCAGCCCAGGGAAAACACATAGAACTGAATGAAAGCCGTACTCAACTTAGTTTTCAATGCTGTGTAACATAATGCTTTCATAGATTTCCAAGTGAGTGCTTTCAAAGAAGTTGTTTATCAGCCTTGTAAAAACACATAGAACTGAATGAAAGCTGTATTCAACTTAGTTTTCAAAACTTCGTAACATACAGCTTTCGCAGTGTTCCAAGTGAGTGCTTTGACAACAGTTTTCTTTCAACCCACAGAAAGCACATTGAAGTGAATGAAAGCTGTATTCAACTTAGTTTTCAAAACTGTGTAACATACTGCTTTCACAGATTTACACATGAGGGCTTTCAAAAAAGCTGATTTTCAGCCCAGGGAAAGCACATAGAAGTGCATGAAAGCTGTATTCAACTTAGTTTTCAAACCTGTGTAATATACTGATTTTGCAGAATACCAAGAGAGTGCTTTCAAAAAAGTTGTTCTTCAGCCAAGGAGAAACAGATAGAAGTGAATGAAACCTGCATTCAAATTTGTTTTCAAAACTGTGTAACATAATTCTTTCACAGAGCTCAAATTGAGTGTTTTCAAAAAAGTTGTTTTTCACCCCAGGGAAAACATGTACAAGTGAATGAAAGCTGTATTCAACTTAGTTTTCAAAAGTGTGTAACATACTGCTTTCACAGTGTTCCAAGAGAGAGGTTTAAAAAAATTGCTTTCATCTTAGACAAAACACACAAAAGTTAATGAAAGCTGTATTCAACTTAGGTTTCAGAAGAGTGTAATATACTGCTTTCACAGAGTTCCAAGTGAGTGCTTTCAAACAAGATGCTTCTCAGCCCAGCGAAAACACATAGAACTGAAGGAAGGCTATATACAACTTAATTTTCAAAACTGTTGAACATAATGCTTTCTCAGAGTTACAGTTGAGTGATTTAGAAAAAGGTGTTTATCAGCCCAGGGAATACAAATAGAAGTGAATGAAAGCTGTATTCACCTTAGTTTTCAATCTTTGTAATATACTGCTTTTGCAGAGTTCCAAGTGAGTGCTTTGACAAAAGTTGTGTTTCAGACCTGGGAAATCACATAGAAGTGAATAAAAGCTGTATTCATTTAGTATTAAAAATTGTTTAACATACTGGATTCACAGAGTTCCAAGTGAGTGCTTTCAAAAAAGTTATTTTTCAGCTCAGTGTAAACACATAGAAGTGAATGAAAGCTCTATTCAAATTTGCTTTCAATCCTTGTAATATACTGCTTCCACACAGTTCCAAGTGAGTGCTTTCAAAAAAGTAGTTTGTCAGTGCATGGAAAACACATCAAAGTGAATGGTATTTGTGTTCTACTTAGTTTTCAAAACTGTGTAACATACTGCTTTTGCAGAGTTCCAAGTGAGTGCTTTAAAAAAGTTGTTTTCACTCCAGGGAAAACACATAGAAGTGAATGAAAGCTGTATTCAGCTTAGTTTTCAAAACTGTAACATACTGCTTTTGCAGAGTTCCAAGTGAATGCTTTCAAAATGGTGTTTCTCAGCCCAGGGAAAACACGTAGAAGTGAATGAAAGCTGTATTCAAGTTAGTTTTATTAATTGTGTAACATACTGGTTTTCAGAGATCCAAGTGAAGTGAATGAAAGCTTTATTCAACTTAGGTTTCAAAATTGTGTAACATAATGCTTTCGCAGAGTTTCAAGTGAGTGCTTTCAAAAAAGTTGCTTTTTAGCCCAGGGAAAACACATAGAAGTGAACGAAAGCTGTATTCAACTTAGATTTCAAAATTTTGTAACCTACTGCTTTTCCAGAGTTCCAAGTTAGTGCTTTCAAAAATGTTTTTTTTTTTTCGACCCAGGGAAAACACATTGAAGTCTAATAAAGCTCTTTTCAAATTTCTTTTCAAACGGTGTTACACATTGCTTTCGCAGAAGTCCAAGTGAGTCCTTTCAAAAAAGTTGTTTTTCAGCCCAGGGAAAACACATAGAAGTGAATGCAATCTGTAAACAACTTAATATTCAAAAGTGTGTAACATACTGCATTGGCAGAGTTCCAAGTTAGTGCTTTCAAAAAAGCTGTTTTTCAGGCCAGGGAAAGCACATAGAAGTGAATGAAATCTGTATTCAACTTTGATTTCAGAAGTGTGTAAGTAAGAACTTTCACCGAGTTCCAGGTAATTGCTTCCAAAAAGTTGTTGTTCAGCCCAGGGGAAACACATATTAGTGAATGAAAGCTGTATTCATCTTAGATTTCAAAACTGTGTCACTTAATACTTTTGCTGAGTTCCAATTGACTGTCTCAAAAAAGTTGTTTTTCAGCCCATGGAAAACACATAATAGTGAATGAAAGCTGGTTTCAACTTTGATTTCAAAAGTGTGTATCATAATGCTTTGGCAGGGTTCCAAGTGATTGCTTTGAAAAAAGCTGTATTTCGCCCCAGGGAAAACACCTAGAAGTGAATGAAGGCTGTATTCAACATAGTTTACAAAACTGTGTAACACACTGGTTTTACAGAGTTCCAAGTGAATGCTTTCCAAAAAGTAGTTTTTCATCCCAGGGAAAACACATAGAAGTGAATGAAAGCTGTACCCAACACAGTTTTCAAAAATGTTCAATATTTTGCTGTCACAGAGATTCAAGTGAGTGCATTCCAAACGGATGTTTTTCAGCCCAGGAAAAACATATAGAAGTGAGTGAAAGCTGTATTCAACATAGTTTTCAAAACTGTATAACATACTGCTTTTGAAGTGCTCCAAATGAGTGCTCTCAAAAAGCTGTTTTTCAGCACATGGAAAACACACACAAATGAATGGAAGCTGCATTCAACTCAGAATTCAAAGTGTGTAACTAACTGCTTTCATTGAGTTCCAAGTGAGTTCTGCAAAAAAGTTGTTTTCCAGGCCAGGGAAAACACATAGAAGTGAAAGAAAGTTGTATTGAACATAGTTTTTGAAATTCTGTAACATACTATTTTGGCTGAGTTCCAAGTGAGTGCTTTCAAAAAAGTTGTTTTTCAGCCCAAGGAAGACACATAGAAGTGAATGGAAGCTGTATTCAACTTAGTTTTCAAAATTGTAACATAGTGTTTTTGCAGAGTTCCAAGTGAGAGCTTACAAAAAAGTTGTTTTTCAAGCCCTGGGAAACACGGAAAAGTGAAAGAAAGCTGTATTCAACTTAGTTTTCAAAACTGTGCAGCATAGTGCTTTTGCAGAATTCCAAGTGAGTGCTTTCAAAAATGTTGTTTTTCAGCACAGGGAAAACACATACAAGTGAAAGAAAGCACTATTCAACTTAGTTTTCAAAACTGTGTAACATATTGTTTTCACAGAGTTCCAAGTGAGTGCTTCCAAAAAAGTTGTTTTTCAGCAAATGGAAAACACATAGAAGTGAATGAAACTGCATTCAACTTAATGTTGAAAACTGTGAAACATACTGGTTTTGCAGAGTCCCAAGTGAGTGCATTCCAAATAGTTGTTTTTCAGCCCGGGGTAAACACATAGAAGTTAAAGAAAGTTGTATTGAACATAGTTTTCAAAACTGTAACATACAGCTTTCATAGAGTTCCAAGACAGAGCTTTCAAAACGTTGTTTTTCAGCCCTAGGAAAACACAAAGTGAATAAAAGCTGTATTCAATGCAGATTTAAAAACTGTGTGACATTCAGCTTTCACCAAGTTCCAAGGAAGTGCTTTCAATGAAGTTGTTTTTCAGCCCAGGGAAAAGACAAAGACGTGAATGAAAGTTGTATACACCTTAGTATTTAAAACTGAGTAACATACTGCTTTAGCAGACTTCCGAGTGTGCTTTCATAAAAGCTGTTTTTTAGCCCAGGGAAAACACATAGAAGTGAATGAAAGATGTATTCATCTTAGTTTTCAAAACTGTGTAACATACTGCTTTAAAATAGTTCCAAGAGAGTGCTTTCAAAAAAGGTGATTTTCAGCCCAGGGAAAACACATAGAAATGAATAAAATCTGTATTCAATGTAGAATTCAAAACTGTGTAACAAACTGCTTTCGCAGAGTTCCAAGTGAGCCCTTTCAAAAAAGTTGTTTTTCAGCACTGGGAAAACACAGAGAAGTGAATGAAAGCTGTATACATCTTAGTTTTCAAAACTGTGTAACATACTGCTTTCGCATATTTCCTGGAGAGTGCTTTCAAAAAAGGTGTTTTTCATCCCAGGGCAAACACATGGAAGTTAATGAAAGCTGTATTCAATGTAGATTTCAAAACTGTGTAACATAATTCTTTCATAGATTTCCAAGTGAGTGCTTTCAAAAAAGTTGCTTTTCAGCCCAGGGAAAACACACAGAAGTGAATGAAAACTGTATACAACTTAATTTTCAAAAGTGTGTAACATAATGCTTTCATAGAGCTCCAAGTGAGTGCTTCCAAAAAAGTTGTTTAACAGACAAAGGGAAGCACATAGAAGTGAATGAAAGCTGTATTCAACTTAGTTTTGAAAATTGGGTAACATACTGCATTTGCAGAGTTCCAAGAGAGTGCCTTCAGTAAAGTTATTTATCAGCCCAGGGAAAACACATAGAAGTGAATGAAAGCTGTATTCAACTTAGCTTTCAAAACTGTGTAACATACTGCTTTCACAGAGTTGCCAGTGAGTTGTTTCAAAAAAGATGTTTTTCAGCCCAGGGAAAACAAATGGAAGTGAATAAAAGCTTTATTGAACTTAGTTTTCAAAACTCGGTAAAATACACCTTTCACAAAATTCTAAGTCAGTGCTTTCAAAAAAGTTGTTTTTTAAACTTGGGAAAGCACATATAAGTGAATAAAAGCTGTATTGAACTTAGTTTTCAAAACTCTGTAACATACTGCTTTCACAAAGATACAAGTGACTGCTTTCAAAAGAGGTGTTTTTCAGCACATGGAAAACACAGAAATTTGAATGAAAGCTGTATTCAACTTAGTTTTCAAAACACTGTAACAAAATGCCTTCACATAGTTCCAAGTGGTTCCTTTCAAAAAAGCTGTTTTTCAGCCCATGGAAAGCAAGTACAAGTTAATGAAAGATGTATTCAACTTAGTTTTCAAAACTCTGTAACATACTCCTTTCACAGGGTTCCAAATGAGTGCTTTCAAAAAATTTGGTTTTCAGTACTGGGAAAACACATAGAAGTGAATGAAAGCTGTATTCAACTTAGTTTTCAAAACTGTGTAACATGTGCTTTCACAGAGTTCCAAGTGAGTTCTTACAAAAAAGTTGTTTTTCAGACCAGGGAAAACACAGATAAGTGAATGAAATCTGTACTCAACTTAGTTTTCAAAACTGTGTAACATACTGCCTTTGCATAGTTCCAAGTGGGTGCTTTCAAAAAGCTGTTTTTCACCACACGGAAAGTAAGTAGAAGTAAAAGAATGCTGTATTCAACTTAGTAATCAAAACAGTGATACATACAGCTTTTGCAGAGTTCCCAGTGAGTGCTTTCCAAAAAGCTGTTTTTGATCCCAGGGAAAACACATAGAAGGGAAAGAAAGCTCTGTTAAACTTAGTTTTCAAAACTGTGTAACATATGGCTTTCGCACAGTTCCAAGTGAGTGCTTTCAAAAAAGCTGTTTTTCAAACCAGGGAAAACACATAGAAGTGAATGAAAGCTGTATTCAACTTAGTTTTTAAAACTGTGTACCATACTGCTTTCACAGAGATCCAAGTGACTGCTTTCAAAAAAGTTGTTTTTTAGCCCAGGGGAAACACATAGAATTGAATGAAAACTGTATTGAACTTAGTTTTCAAAACTGTGTAACATACTGCTTTCACAGAGTTCCAAGTGAGGGCTTTCAAAAATGTTGTTTTTCAGACCAGGGAAAACACATGGATGTTAATGAATGCAGTATTCAACTTAGATTTCATAACTGGGTAACATACTGCCTTCACACAGTTTCAAGAGGGCGCTTTCAAAAAAGTTGTTTTTCAGCACACAGAAAGCAAGTAGAAGGGAATGAAAGCTGTATTCAACTCAGTTTCCAAATTGTGTAACATACTGTTTTCACAGAGATCCAAGTGAGTGCTTTCAAAAAAGTTGTTTTTCAACCCAGGGAAAACACATAGTAGTGAATGAGAGCTCTATTGAACTTATTTTTTAAAACTGTGTAACATACTGTTATCGCAGATTTCCAAGTGAGTGGTTTCAATGAAGTTGTTTTTCAGCCCAGGGAAAGCACATAGTACTGAATGAATGCTGTATTCAACTTAGTATTCAAAGCTGTGTAACATACTGCTTTCACAGATTTCCAAGTGAGAGCCTTCAAAAAGTTTTTTATCAGCACATTGAAAATGAATAGAAGTGAATGAAAGATGTATTCATTTTAGTTTTTGAACATTGCAACATACTGCTTTTGCAGAAGTTCAACTGAGTGCTTTCAAAAAAGATATTTTTCTGCCCCGGGAAAACATATAGAAGTCAATGAAACCTGTTTTCAACTTAGCTTTGAAAACTGGTAACATATTGTTTTCATAGAGTTCCAAGGGAGTGCTTACAAAAAAGTTGTTTTTCAGCCCAGGGAAAACACATACAAGTGAATGAAAGCTGTATTCAACTTAGTTTTCAAAAGAGTGTAGCATTCTGCTTTCTCAGAGTTCCAAGTGACTGCTTTCACAAATGATGTTTTTCAGACCAGGGAAAACACAAAGAAGTGAAAGAAAGATGTATTCAAATTAGTTTTCAAAACTGTGTAACATACTGCCTTCGCATAGTTCCAACTGGGTGCTTTCATAAAACTTGTTTTTCATCACATGGAAAGCAAGTATAAATGAATGAAAGCTTTATTCAACATAGTTTTCAAAACAGTGTAACATACTGCTTTCGCGGAGTTCCAAGTGAGTGTTTTCAAAATGTTGTTTTTGAGCCCAGGGAAAACACATAGAAGTGAATGAAAGCTGAATTGAACTTAGTTTTTATAACTGTGTACCACACTGCTTTCACAGAGATCCAAGTAAGTGCTTTCAAAAAAGTTGATTTTCAGCCTAGGGAAAACACATAAAAGTGAATGAAAGCTGTATTGAACTTAGATTTCAAAACTCTGTAACACACTGCTTTTGCAGAGATCCAAGTGAGTGCCATCAAAAAAGATGGTTTTCAGCCCAGGGAAAACACAGAAAAGTGAATGAAAGCTGTACCCAACTTGGTTTTCAAAATGGTGTAACATACTGCTTTCACAGAGATCCAAGTGAGTGCTTTCGAAAAAGCTGTTTTTCAGCCCAGGGAAAACCCATAGAAGTGAATGAAAGCTGTATTCAACTTAGTTTTCAAAACTGGGTAACATACTGCTTTCATAGAGTTCCAAGTGAGTTCTTTCAAAAATGTGCTTTTTCAAACCAGGGAAAACACATACAAGTGAATGAATGCAGTATTCAACTTAGATTTCATAACTGTGTAACATACTGCCTTCACACAATTCCATGTGCGTGCTTTAAAAAAATTTGTTTTTCAGCACACAGTAAGTAAGAAGATGTGAATGAAAGCTGTATTCAACTTAGTTTTCAAAACTCTGTAACATACTGCTTTTGCAGTATTCCAAGTGAGTGCTTTCAAAACAGTTGTTTTTCAGCCCAGGGAAAACACATAGAAGTGAATGAAATCTCTATTCAACTTAGTTTTTAATACTGTTATCACAGATTTCCATATGGGTGCTTTCAAAAAAGTTGTTTTTCATCCCAGGGAAAGCACATAGAAGTGAATGAATGCTGTATTCAACTTAGTTTTCAAAAGTGGGTAATATAGTGCTTTGCCAGAGTTCCAAGTGATTGCCTTCCAAAAAGTTTTTATCAGCACGTGGAAAACACATAGAAGTGAATGAAAGCTATATTCAATTTAGTTTTCAAAACACTGGAAGATACTGCTTTCGCAGAAGTCCAAGTGAGTGCTTTTCAAAAAAGATATTTTTCAGCCCCAGGAAAACATATAGAAGTCAATGAACCCTGTACTCAAGTCAGCTTTGAAAACCGGTAACATATTGTTATCGTAGAGTTCCAAGTGAGTGCTTTCAAAAAAGTTGTTTTCTGACCAAGGAAATCACATAGAAGTGAATGAAAGCTGTATTCAACTTAGTTTTCAAAACTGTGTAACATACTGCCTTTCCATTGTTTCAAGTTTGTACTTTCAAAAAAGTTGTTTTTTAGCACACAGAGAGCAAGTAGAAGTAAAAGAAAGCTGTATTCAACTTAGTTTTCAAAACAGTGTAACATAAAGCTTTTGCAGATTTCCAAGTGAGTGCTTTCAAAAAAGTTATTTTTGAGCCCAGGGAAAACACATAGAAGTGAATGAAATCTCTATACAACTTAGTTTTTGAAACCGTGTAACATACTTCTATCACAGACTTCGAAGTGAGTGCTTTCAAAAAGGCTGTTTTTCAAACCAGGGAAAACATGTAGAAGTGAAAGATAGCTGCATTCAACTTAGTCTCCAAAACTCTGTAACTTACTGCTTTCACAGAGTTGCAAGTGAGTGCTTTCAAGAAAAGTTGTTTTTCGGCACAGGGAAAACACATAGAAGTGAATGAAAGCTGCATTTAACTAAGTTTTGAAAACTGTGTAACATACTGCTTTCACAGAGTTCCAAGTGAGTGCTTTCATAAATGTTGTTTTTCAAACCAGGGAAAACACATAGAAGTGAATGATTGCTGTATTCAACTTAGATTTCATAACTGTGTAACACACTGCCTTAGAATATTTCCAAGTGGGTGGTTTCAAAAAAGTTGTTTTTCAGCACACAGAAAGCAAGTAGAAGTGAATGAAAGCTGTATTCAAATTAGTTTTCAAAACTGTGAAAGTTACTGCTTTCACAGAGTTGCAAGTGAGTGCTTTCAAAAAAGTTGTCTGTTAGCCCAGGGAAAACACATAGAAGTGAATAAAATCTGTATTAAACTTAGTTTTCCAAACTGTGCAGCATACTCCTTTCACAGAGATATAAGTGACTGCTTTAAAAAAGGTGTTTTTCAGCCCAGGGAAAACACATAGAAGTGAATGAAAGCTGTATTGAACTTAGTTTTCAAAACAGTGTAACATACTGCTTTTGCAGAGATCCAAGTGAGTGCCTTCAAAAAAGTTGTTTCTCAGTCCAGGGAAAACAGAAAAGTGAATGAAAGCTGTATTCAAATTAGTTTTCAAAACTGAGAAACATGGTGCTTTCACAGAGATCCAAGTGAGTGCTTTCAAAAAAGTTGTGTTTCAGCTCAGGGAAAACACATAGAAGTGAATGAAAGCTGCATTCAACTAAGTTTTCAAAACTGTGTAACATACTGCTTTCCCAGAGTTCCAAGTGATTGCTTTCAAAAATGTTGTCTTTCAACCCAGGGAAAACACATACAAGGGAATGAATGCTGTATTCAACTTAGATTCCATAACTGTGTAACATATTGCCATCGCAGAATTCCAAGTGGGTTCTTTCAAAAAAGTTGTTTTTCAGACCAGGGAAAACACATAGAATTGAAAGGAAGCTGTATTCAAATTAGTTTTTAGAATTGTGCAACATACTGCCTTCGCATTGTTCCAAATGGATTCTTTCAAACAAGTTGTTTTTCAGGACATGGAAAGCAAGTGAAGTGAATGAAAGCTGTATTCAACTTAGTGTTCAATACTGTAACATACTGCTTTCACAGAGTTCCAAGTGAGTGCTTTCAAAAAAGTTGTTTTTCAGCCGAGGGAAAACACATAGAAGGGAATGAATGCTGTATTCAACTTAGTTTTCAAACCTGTGAAACATACAGCTTTTGCAGATTTCCAAGTGAGTGCCTTCAAAAAAGTTTTTTATCCTCACATGGAAAACACATAGAAGTAAATGAAAGCTGTATTCAATTTTGTTTTAAAAATATTAGAACATATACCTTCGCAGAATTCCAAGTGAGTTCTTTCCAAAAAGTTATTTTTCAGCCCTGGGAAAACATAAAAGTCAATGGAACCTGTATTTAACTTAGCTTTGAAAATTGGTAGCATATTGCTTTCATAGAGTTCAAAGTGTGTGCTTTTAAAAAAGTTGTTTTTCAGGCGAGGGAAAACACATAGAAGTGAACGAAAGCCCTGTTCAACTTAGTTTTCAAAACTGTGTAACATACTACTTTCCCAGAGTTCCAAGTGAGTGCTTTCAAAAAAGTTGTCTTTCAACCCAGGGAAAACACATACAAGCGAATGAAAGCTGTATTCAACTTAGTTTTCTAAACTGTGTAACATACTGTTTTTGAAGAATTCCAAGTGTGTGCTTTCAAAAATGTTGTTTTTCAGACCAGTTAAAACTCATAGAATTGAAAGGAACCTGTATTCAAATCAGTTTTCAAAATTGTGTAACGTACTGCCTTTGCATAGTTCCAAATGGATTCGTCAAAAAAAGTTGTTTTCAGCACATGGAAAGCAAGGAGAAGTGAATGAAAGCTGTATTCAACTTCATTTTCAAAACTGTAACATACTGCTTTTGCAGGTTTCCAAGTGAGTGCTTTCAAAAAATTTGTTTTTCAGTCGAGGGAAAACACATAGAAGTGAATGAAAGCTCAATTCATCTTAGTTTTCAAAACTATGTAACATACTGCTCTCACAGAGTTCTAAGTGAGTGCTTTCAAAAAAAATTGTTTTTCTGAACAAGGTAAACACGTAGAAGTGAATGAAAGCTGTATTCAACTTAGTTTTCAAAACTGTGTAACATACTGCCTTTGCATTGTTCCAAATGGGTGCCTTCAAGAAAGCTGTTTTTTAGCCCATGGAAAGCAAGTAGAAGTGGAAGAAAGCTGTATTCAACTCAGTTTACAAAACTCTGTAACATACAGCTTCCTCAGAGTTCCAAGTGAGTGATTTCAAAAATGTTGTTTTTGAGCCCAGGAAAAACACATAGAAGTGAATGAAAGCTCTATTCAACTTAGTTTTCAAAACTGTGTAACATACTGCTTTCGCAGGGTTCCAAGTGAGTGCTTTCAAAAAAGCTGTTTTTCAACCCAGGGAAAACATATAGAAGTGAATGTAAGCTGCATTAAACTTATTTTTCAAAACTGTGTAACTTACTGCTTTCACAGAGTTGCAAGTGAGTGCTTTCAAAAAAGTTGTTTTTCAGCCCAGGGAAAACACAGAATAGTGAATGAAAGCTGTATTCCACTTAGTTTTCAAAGCTGTGTAACATGCTGCTTTCACAGAGTTCCAATTGAGTGCTTTCAAAAAAGTTGTTTTTCAGCCCAGGGAAAACACATGGAAGTGAATGAATGCTGTATTCAACTTAGATTTCTAATTATGTAACATACTGCCTTCCCATAGTTCCAAGTGGGTGCTTTCAAAAAAAAATGTTTTTCAGCACATGGTAAGCAAGTAGAAGTGAATGAAAGCTGTATTCCACTTAGTTTTCAAAGCTGTGTAACATGCTGCTTTCACAGAGTTCCAATTGAGTGCTTTCAAAAAAGTTGTTTTTCAGCCCAGGGAAAACACATGGAAGTGAATAAAAGCTCTATTCCACTTAGTTTTCAAAACTGTGTAACATAAAGCTATCGCAGATTTCCAAGTGAGTGCCTTCAAAAAAGTTTTTTATCAGCACATGGAAAACACATAGAAGGGAATGAAAGCTGTATTCAATTCAGTTTTCAAAACATTGGAACACACTGCATTCACAGAATTCCAAGTGAGTGCTTTCAAAAAGTTATTTTTCAGCCCTGGGAAAACAAGCAGAAGTCAATGAAAACTTTATTCAACTTAGTTTTGAACACTGGTAACATATTGCTTTTGCAGAGTTCCAAGAGAGTGCTTTCAAAAAAGGTGTTATTCAGCCCAGGGAAAACACATAGAAAGAATGAAAGCCCTGTTCAACCTAGGTTCCAAAACTGTAACATACCGCTTTTGCAGCGTTCCAAGCACGTGTTTTCAAAAAAGTTTTTTTCAGCCCAGGGAAACACATACAAGTGAATGAAAACTGTATTCAAGTTTTTTTCAAAACTGTGTAACATACTGCATTTGCAGACTTTCCAGTGAGTGCATTCCAAAAAGTTGTTTTTTCACTGAGGGAAAACACATAGAATTGAATGAAAGCTGTATTCAATTTAGTTTTCAAAACTGTGTAACATACTGTCTTCATGGAGTTCCAAGGGAGTGATATCAAAAAAGGTGTTTTTTTAGCCCAGGAAAACACATAGAACAGAATGTAAGCTTTATTCAACTTCGTTTTCAAAACTGAGTAAAATACTGCTTTTACAGAGTTCCACATGAGTGCTTTGACAAATGGTGTTCTTCAGCCCAGCAAAAACACACAGAAGTAAATGAATGCTGTATTCAACTCAGTTTTCAAAACTGTGCAACATATGTCTTTCACAGATTACCATGGGAGTGCTTTGACAAAAGTTGCTTTTCAACCCAAGGTAAAAACATAGAAGTGAATGACAGCTGTATTCAACTTAGTTTTCAAAACTGTGTAACATACTGCTTGTGCAGAATTCCAACTGATTGCTTTCAAAAAGTTGTTTTTCAGACCACGGAAAACACATAGAAGTGAATGAAAGCTGTATGCAACTTAGTTTTCATAACCTTGTGACTTACTGCTTTTGCAGACTTCCAAATGAATGCTTTCAAAAAAGTTGTTTTTCAGCCCAGGGAAAACACATGGAAGTGAAAGACGTCTGTAGTGAACTTAGTTTTCAAAACTGTGTAAAATACTGCTTTTGCAGAATTCCAAGTGAGTGCTTTGACAAAAGATGTTCTTCAGCCCACAGAAAACACATAGAAGTGAATGAAAGCTGTATTCAACTTAGTTTTCAAAACTGTGTTACATACTGCTTTCACGGAATTCCAAGTGAGTGCCTTCAAAAAAAATTGTTTTTCAGACCAGGGAAAACTCATAGAAGTGAATGAAAGCTGTATTCAACTTAGTTTTCAAAATTGTGTATCATACTGCTTTTTCAGAGTTCCAAGTGAATGCTCTCACAAAAGTTGATTTTCACCCCATGGAAAACACATGGAAGTGACCAAAAGCTGTATTGAACTTAGTTTTCAAACCTGTGTAAAATAATGCTTTCACGGAGTTCAAAGTGAGTGCTTAGACAAAAGTTGTTCTTTAGCCCAGGGAGAACACATAAAAGTGAATGAAAGCTCTATTTCCCTTAGTTTTCAAAACTCTGTAACATAGTGCTGTCACAGTGTTCCAAGTGAGTGGTTTCAAAAAGATTTCAACCCAGGGAAAACACATAGAAATGAATGAAAGCTGTATTCAACTTAGTTTCCAAACCCTGTATCATACAGCTTTCACTGAGTTCCAAGTGAGTGCTGTCAAAAAAGTTGTTATCAGCCCAGGGAAAACACATAGAAGTGAATGAAAGCTGTATTCATCTTAGTTTCTAAAAGTGTGTGACATACTGCTTTGGCAGAATTCCAAGTGAGTGCTTTCAAAGAAGTTGTTTTTCAGACCAGGGAAAACACATAGAATGAAAGAAAACTGTCTATAACTTAGTTTTCAAAACTGAGTAGCATACTGATTTCGCAGAGTTCCAATTGAGTGCTTTCAAAAAAGCTGTTTTCCAGCACAGGGAAAAATCATATAAGTGAATGCAAGCTGTATTTGTCTCACTTTTCAAAACTGTGTAATGTAGTGCTTTCACAGAATTCCAAGCGGTGCATTCAAAAAAGTTGTTATTCAGATCATGGAAAACACATAGAAGTGAATGAAAGCTGCCTTCAACTTAGTTTTCAAAACTGTCTAACATACTGCTTTAGCAGGGTTCCAAGTGAGGGCTTTCAAAGTTTTCAGCACAGGGAAAACACATGGAAGTGAAAGAAAGCTGTATTGAAGTTAGTATTCAAAACTGTAAAATACTACTTTTGCAGAGTTCCAAGTGAGTGCTTTGACAAAAGTAATTCTTCAGCCCAGGGAGAACACATAGAAGTAAAAGAAAGCTGTATTCATCATAGTTTTAAAAACTGTGAAACATACTGCTTTTGCAGAGTTCTAAGTGAGTGCTTTCAATAAAGATTTCAAAACAGGGAAAACACATAGAATTGAATGAAAGCTGTATTCAAATTACTTTTCAAAACAGTTTAACATAGTACTTTTGCAGATTTCCAAGTGAGTGCTTTCAACAAAGTTGTTTTTCAGCCCAGGGAAAGCACATAGAAGTGAATGAATTCTGTACTCAACTTAGTTTTCAATACTGTGTAAAATACTGCTTTCTCAGATTTCCAAGTGAGTGCTGAGCAAAAAGCTGTTTTTAAGACCAGGTAAAACACAGAGAAGTGAATGAAAGCAGTAATCAACTAAGTTTTCAAAACTGTGTAATATACTGCTTTTGCAGAGTTCCAAGTGTGTGCTTTGAGAAAAGATGTTTTTCAGACCAGGGAAAACACATAGAATTGTATTAAAGCTGCATTCAACTTAATTTTCAAAAATGTGTAACAAAATGCATTCGCAGAGTTCCAAGTGAGTGCATTCAATAAAGCTGTTTTTCAGCCTAGGGAAACATATAGAACTGAATGAAAGCTGAACTCAACTTAGTATTCAAAATGTGTAACCTACTGCTTTTGCAGAGTTCCCAGTGAGTGGCTTTGAAAAAGTTGTTTTTCAGCCCAGGGAAAACACATAGAAGGGAATGAGAGCTGTATTCAACTTAGTCTTCAAAACTGCGTACCATATTGCTTTCCCAGATTTCCAAGTGAGTGTTTTCAAAAAAGTTGTTTTTCAGCACAGAGAAAACACATAGAAGTGAATGAAAAGTGAAGTCAACTTGGTTTTCAAAACTGTGGAAAATACTGCTTTTGCAGAGTTCCAAGAAAGAGAAATGAGAAAAGTTGTTTTCCAGCCCAGGTGAAACACATAGAAGTAAATGAACGCTGTATTCAACTTAGTATTCAAAACTGTGTAACATACTGCTTTCACGAGGTTCCAATTGAGGGCTTTCAAAAAAGTTTTTTTTCAGCACAGGGAAACACATATAAGTGAATGAAAGCTGTATTCAACTCAGTTTTCAAAACTGTGTGACATAGTGCTTTCACAGAATTCCAAGCAGTGCATTCAAAAAAGTTGTTATTCAGATCAGGGGAAACACATAGAAATAAATGAAAGCTGCCTTCAACTTAGTTTTCAAAACTGTCTAACATACTGCTTTAGCAGAGTTCCAAGTTAGGGGTTTCAAAAAAGTTGTTTTTCAGCCCAAGGAAAACATATAGAAGTGAAAGAAATCTCTATTGTAGTTAGTATTCAAAACTGTATAAAATACTGCTTTCTCAGAGTTCCAAGTGGGTGCTTTGACAAAAGTAATTCTTCAGCCCAGGGAGAAGACAAAGAAGTGAATGAAAGCTGTATTCATCATAGTTTTCAAAACTGTGAAACAGTGCTTTTGCAGAGTTCTAAGTGAGAGCTTTCAATAAAGATTTCAAAACAGGGAAAACACATAGAATTGAATGAAAGCTGTATACAAATTACTTTTCAAAACTGTTTAACATAGTGCTTTTGCAGATTTCCAAGTGAGTGCTTTCAACAAAGTTGTTTTCCAGCCCAGGGAAAGCACATAGAAGTGAATGAATGCTGTATTCAACTTAGTTTTCAATACTGTGTAAAATACTGCTTTCACAGATTTCCAAGTGAGTGCTGAGAAAAAAGCTGTTTTTAAGACCAGGTAAAACACATTGAATTGAATGAAAGCGGTAATCAACTAAGTTTTCAGAACTGTGGAAAATACTGTTTTCACAGAGTTCAAAGTGAGTGCTTTGACAAAAGATGTTCTTTAGCCCTAGGAGAACATATAGAAGTGAATGAAAGCTGTATTCACCTTAGTTTTCAAAACTGTGTAACATACTGCTTTCACAGAGTTCCAAGTGAGTGCTTTCAAAAATGTTGTTTTTTAGCCCAGGGGAAACACATAGAAATAAACATAAGCTTTAATCAACTTAGTTTTCAAAACTGTGTAAAGTTCTGCTGTTGAAGAGTTCCAAGTGAGTGCCTTCAAAAAAATTATTTTTCAGACCAGGGAAAACACATAGAAGTGAATGAAAGCTGTATTCAACTTAGTTTTCAAAACTGTGTAACATACTGCTCAAGCAGAGATCCAAGTGAGTGCTTTGACAAAAGTTGTTTTTCAGCCCAGGGAAAATACATAGAAGGGAATGAAAGCTGTATTCAACTTTGCTTTCAAAGCTGTGTGACATAGTGCTTTCACAGATTTCCGAGAGATTGCTTTCAAAAAAGTTGTTTTTCAGTCCAGGGAAAACACATAGAAGTGAATGATTGCTGTATTCAACTTACTTTTCAAAAGAGTGTAACATACTGCTTTTGCAGAGTTGCCAGTGAATTCATTCAAAGATTGTTTAACAGCTAATGGAAAACACATAAATGTGAATGAAAGCTGCATTCAACTTAGTTTTCAAAACTGTGTAACATACTGCTCAAGCAGAGATCCAAGTGAGTGCTTTGACAAAAGTTGTTTTTCAGCCCAGGGAAAATACATAGAAGTTAAAGAAAGCTGTATTCATTTTAGTTTTCAAAACAGTTTAACATACTTCCTTCACAGAGTTACAAGTGAGTACTTTCAAAAAAGCTATTTTTCAGACCAGGGAAAACACAGAGAAGTGAATGAAAGCTGTATACAACTTAGTTTTAAAAGCTATGTAAGATACTGCTTTTGCAGAGTGCCAATTGAAGGCATTGACAAAAGATGTTTTTCAGCCCAGGGAAAACACATAGAACTGAATGAAAGCTGTATTCAACTCAGTTTTCAAAACTGTGTAACATAGTGCTTTCACTGATTTCCAAGGGGTGCTTTCAAAAAAGTTGTTTTTCAGCCCAGGGAAAACACAGAGAAGTGAATGAAAGCTGCATTCAACTTAGTTTACAAAACAGTGTAAAATACTGCTTTTGCAGGGTTCCAAGTGAGACCTTTCAGAAAAATTGTTTTCAGACCAGGGAAAACAGATAGAAGTGAATGAAATGTATATTGAATTTAGTTTCAAAACTATGTAACATGCTGCTTTCACAGACGTGCAAGAGAGAGCTTTTACAAAAGTTGATTTTCAGTGAAGGGAAAACATATAGAAGTGAATTAAAGGTGTATTGAACATAGCTTTCAAAAGTGTGTAACATACTCCTTTAGCAGATTTCCAAATGAGTGCTTTCTAAAAAGATGTTTCTCAGCCCAGGGAAAACACATAGAAGTGAATCTAAGCTGTATTCAACTTAGTTTTCAAAAGTATGTAACATACTGCTTTTGCAGAGTTGCCAGTGAGTGCTTTCAAAAATTTGTTTAACAGCTAATGGAAAACACATAAAAGTGAATGAAAGTTGTACTCAACATAGTTTTCAAAACTGTGCAACATACTGCTTTTACAGAGTCCCAAGTGAGTGCTTTGACAAAAGTTTTAGCCCAGGGAAAACACATAGAAGTGAAAGAAAGCCGCATTCATCTTAGTTTTCATAACTGTAACGTACTGCTTTCAAAGAGTTCCAATTGAGAGCTTTGACAAAAGTTGTTTTTCAGCTCAGGGAAAATGCATAGTAGTGAATGAAAGATGTACTCAATTTAGTTTTCAAAACTGTGTAACATAATGCTTTCACTGAGTTCCAAGTGACTGCTTTCAAAAAAGTTGTTTTCAGCCCAGGGAAAACACATAGAAGTGAATGAAAGCTGCATTCAACTAAGCTTTCATAACTGTGTAATATACTAATTTCACAGAGTTCCAAGTGAGTGCTTTCAGAAAATTTATCTTTCAGACCAGGGAAAACACAGAGAAGTCAACAAAAGCTGTATACAACTTAGTTTTCAAAACTGTGTAAAATACTGTTTTTGCAGTGCTCCAAGTGAATGCATTCAAAAAAGATGTTTTTCAGCACAGGGGAAACACATAGAACTGAATTAAAGCTGTATCCAACTCCATTTTCAAAACTGTGTAACATACTGCTTTCACAGAATTCCAAGTGAGTGCTTTCAAAAAAGCTATTTTTCAGTCGAGGGAAAACACATAGAAGTGAATGAAAGCTGTATTCAACATACTTTTCAAAACAGTGTAACATACTGCTTTCACAGAGTTCCAAGGGAGCGCTTTGACAAAAGTTGTTTTTCTGCCCAGGGAAAACACATAGAATTAAATGAAAGTGGTATTCAACTTAGTTTTCAAAACTGTGTAATACAATGCTTTTGCAGAATTCCAAGTGAGTGCTTACAAAATAGTTGTTTTCCAGCTCAGGGAAACATAGAAGTGAATGAAAGCTGTATTCAACTTAGTTTTCAAAAGTGTGTAACAAACTGCTTCCACAGAGTACCATGTGAGTGATTTCAAAAAGGTAGTTTTTCAGCTCAGGGAAACCACATGGAAATGAATGAAAGATGTATTCAACTTAGTTTTAAAAACTGTGTAACATACTCCTTTCACAGAGTTCCAAGTGAGTGCTTTTAAATAAGATGTTTCTCAGCCCAGGGAAAACACATAGAAGTGAATGAAAGCCATATTGAACTTAGCTTTCAAAACTGTGTAACATACTGCTTTCACAGAATTCCAGCTGAGTGCTTTCGGAAAAGTTGCTTTTCAGCCCAGGGAAAACACATAGAAGTGAAAGAAAGATGTATTCAACTTAGATTTCAAAACTTTGTAACATACTGCTTTCACAGAGTTCCATGTGAGTGCTTTGACAAAAGTTGTTTTTCAGCCGAGGGAAATCACATAGAAGTGAATGAAAGATGTACCCAACTTAGTTGTCAAAACTGTGTCACAAAATGCTTTCACCGAATTCCAAGTGAGTACTTTCAAAAAAGTTGTCTTCACCCGAGGGAAAACATTTAAAGTGAGTGAAAACTGCATTCAAATTAGTTATGAAAAGTGTGTAACACACTGCTTTCACAGTGTTCCAAGTGAGAGCTTTGACAAATTACTTTTTCATCCCTGGGAAAATACATAGAAATGAATGAAAGCTGTTTTCAACTTAAATTTCAAAACCGTTTAACATAATTCTTTCACTGTGTTTGAGGTGAGTGCTTTCAAAAAAGTTATTTTTCAGACCAGGGAAAACACAGAGAAGTGAATGAAAGCTGTATTCAACTTAGTTTTCAACACTGTGTAAAATACTGCTTTTGCAGAGTTCCATGTGAATGCATTGATAAAAGACGCTTTTCATCGCAGGGAAAACACGTAGATCTGAATGAAAGCTTTAATCAACTTAGTTTTCAAAACAGTGTAACATACTGCTTTCACAGATTTTCAAGTGAGTGCTTTCAAAAAGATGTTTTTCAGCCCAGGGAAAACACATAGAAGTGAATGAAAGCGGTATTCAACTTAGTTTTCAAAACTGAGTAACATACACCTTTTGTAGAGTTCCAAGTGAGTGCTTTAAAAAAGATGTTTTTCAGCCCACAGAAAACACATAGAAGTGTATGAAAACTATATTCAACTTAGTTTTCAAAACTGTGTAACATACTACTTTCGCAGAGTTCCAAGTGAGTGCTCTCAAGAAAGTTGTTTTCAGGTCAGAAGAAACACATAGAAGGGAATGAAAGCTGTATTAAACTTAGTTTTCAAAACTGTATAACATACTGCTTTTGCAGAGTTCCAAGTGAGTGCTTACAGAAAAGTTATTTTTCAGACCCGGGAAAACACAGAGAAGTGAATGAAAGCTGTATACAACTCAGTTTTCAAAGCTGGTTAAATACTGATTTTGCAGTGTTCCAAGTGAATGCATTGAGAAAAGAAGTTTTCATCCCAGGGAAAACACATAGAACTGAATGAAAGCTGTGTACAATTCCATTTTCCAAACTGTGTAACATACTGCATTCACAGATTTCCAGGTGAGTGCTTTCAAAAAAAGTTTTTTTTTAGTCCAGGAAAAACAGAGAGAAATGAATGAAAGCTGTATCCAACTCAGTTTTCAAAACTGTTTAAAATACTGCTTTCACAGAATTCCAAGTGAGTGCTTTCAAAATAGTTTTCCAGCTCAGGAAAAACATAGAAGTGAATGAAAGCTGTATTCAACTTAATTTTCAAAACTGTATAACATACTGCTTTTGCAGAGTTCCAAGTGAGTGCTTTCAAAAAAGTTGTTTTTCAGCCCAGGGAAAACACATAGAAGTGAATGAAAGATGTATTCAACTAAGTTTTCAAAACTGTGTAACATATGGCTTCACAGATTTCCAAGAGAGTGCTTTCAAAAAGATGTTTTTCAAACCAGGGAAAACATATACAAGTGAACTATAGCTCTATTGAACTTGGTTTTCAAAACTGTGTAAGATACTGCTTTCACTGAATTCCAAGTGAGTGCTTTTGGAAAAGTTGTTGTTCAGGCCCAGGGAAAACACATAGAAGTGAATGAATGCTGTATTCAACTAAGTATTCAAAACTGTGTAACATAATGCTTTTGCAGGGTTCCAAGTGAGTGCTTTCAAAAAAGTTGCTTTTCAGCACGGGGAAAACACATAGAATTGAACGAAAGCGTTATGCAAATTAGTTTTCAAAGGTGTGTAACATACTGCTTTTGCAGAGTTCCAAGTGTTCGGTTTGAAAAAAATTGTTTTTTGTTCCTGGGAAAACACAAAGAATTGAAAGAAAGCTGTATTCAACTTCGTTATCAAAACTGTGTAACATACTGCTTTTGCAGAGTTCCATGTGAGTGCTTTGACAAAAGTTTCAGGCCGGGGAAAACACATAGAAGTGAAAGAAAGCTGTATTCAACTTAGATTTCTAAACTGTGTAACATACAACTTTCACAGAGTTCCAAGTGAGCCCTTTGACAAATGTTGTTTTTCAGCGAAGGGCAAACACATAGAAGTGAAAGAAAGACGTACTCAACTTAGTTCTGAAAACTGTGTAACATACAGCTTTCACCAAATTACAAGGGAGTGCTTTCAAAAAAGTTGTATTCAGCCCAGGGAAAACACATAAAGTGAGAGAATGCTGCATTCAATTTAGTTTTCAAAACTGTGTAACATATTGCTTCCTCAGAGTTCCAAATGAGTGCTTTCAAAAAAGATGTTTTTCAGCCCAGGGAAAACACATAGAGTTCAATGAAAGCTGCATTCAACTCAGTTTTGAAAACTGTGTTGCATACTGCTTTCGCAGAGTGACAAGTGAGCGCTTTGAAAAAAGATATTTTCCAGCTCAGGAAAAAGATAGAAGTGAATGAAAGCTGTATTCAACTTAGTTTTCAAAACTGTATAACATAATGCTTTCGCAGAGTTCCAAGTGAGTTCTTTCCAAAAAGTTGTTTTTCAGTCCAGGGAAAACATGTAGAAGTGAACGATAGCTCTATTGAACTTAGCTTTCAAAACTGTGTAACATACTGGTTTTGCTGAATTCCAAGTGAGTGCTTTCAGAAAAGTTGTTTTTCAGCCCCAGGAAAACACATAGAAGTGTAGGAAAGCTGTATTCAACTAAGTATTCAAAACTGTGTAACATAATGCTTTTGCAGTGTTCCAAGTGAGTGCTTTCAAAAAAAGTTGTTTTTCAGCACAGGGAAAACACATAGAATTGAATGAAAGCTGTATGCAAATTAGTTTTCAAAGCTGTGTAGCATACTGCTTTCACAGAGTTCCAAGTGTTTGGTTTCAAAAAAATTGCTTTTCATTCCAGAGAAAACACAAAGAATTGAAAGAAAGCGGTATTCAACTTCGTTATCAAAACTGTGTAACATACTGCTTTCACAGAGTTCCATGTGAGTGCTTTGACAAAAGTTTCAGCCCAGGGAAAACACATAGAAGTGAAAGAAAGCTGTATTCAACTTAGATTTCTAAACTGTGTAACATACGACTTTCACAGAGTTCCAAGTGAGCCCTTTGACAAATGTTGTTTTTCAACCAAGGGCAAACACATAGAAGTGAAAGAAAGATGTACTCAACTTAGTTCTGATAACTGTGTAACATACAGCTTTTGCTGAATTCCAAGGGAGTGCTTTCAGTAAAGTTGTTTTCAGCCCAGGGAAAGCACATAAAGTGAGAGAATGCTGCATTCAACTTAGTTTTCAAAACTGTGTAACATACTGCTTCCTCAGAGTTCCAAATGAGTGCTTTCAAAAAAGATGTTTTTCAGCCCAGGGAAAATACATAGAATTGAACGAAAGCTGTATTCAACTCGGTTTTGAAAACTGTGTTGCATACTGCTTTCACAAAGTGACAAGTGAGCGCTTTGAAAAAAGATATTTTCCAGCTCAGGAAAAACATAGAAGTGAATGAAAGCTGTATTCAACTCAGTTTTGAAAACTGTGTTACATTCTGCTTTCACAGAGTTACAAGTGAGCGCTTTGAAAAAAGATGTTTTTCAGCTCAGGGAAAACATATAGAAGTGAAAGAAAGCTGAATTCAACTTACATTTCAAAACTGTGTAATACACTACTTTCACAGAATTCCAAGTGAGTGCCTCCAAAATAGTTGTTTTTCAGCTCTGGGTAAAAATACATGTGAATGAAAGCTGTATTCAAATTAGTTTTCAAAACTGTTTAACATTCTGCTTTTGCTGAATTCCAAGTGAGTGCTTTCAGAAGAGTTGTTTTTCTGCCTAGGTAAAACACATAGAAGTGAATGTAAGCTGTATTCAACTTAGTTTTCAAAACTGTGTGACATAATGTTTTCACAGAGTTCCCAGTGAGTGCTTTCATAAAAGATGTTCTTCAGCCCAGGGATAACACATAGAAGTGAAAGAAAGCAGCATTCAACTTAGTTTTCAAAGCTGAGTAACATACTGCTTTCGTAGAGTTTCAAGTGAGTGCTATCAAAGAAGATGTTTTTCAGCCCACAAAAAACACATAGAAGTGTACGAAAAGTGTATTCAACTTAGTTTTCAAAACTGTGTAACATACTGCTTTCGCAGAGTTCCAAGTGAGTGCTCTCAAGAAAGTTTTTTTCAGGTCAGGGAAAACACATAGAAGGGAATGAAAGCTGTATTAAACTTAGTTTTCAAAACTATAACATACTGCTTTTGCAGAGTTCCAAGTGAGTGCTTAAAGAAAAGTTATTTTTCAGACGAGGGAAAACACAGAGAAGTTAAAGAAAGCTGTATACAACTTAGTTTTCAAAACTGTTTAAATACTGATTTTGCAGTGTTCCAAGTGAATGCATTGAGAAAAGATATTTTTCTTCCCAGGGAAAACATGTAGAACTGAATGAAAGCTGCATCCAACTCCATTTTCCAAACTGTGTAACATACTGCATTCACAGATTTCCAGGTGAGTGCTTTCAAAAAAAGTTGTTTTTTATCTCAGGGAAAACACAGAGAAGTGAATGAAAGCTGTATCCAACTCAGTTTTCAAAACTGTGTAAAATACTGCTTTCGCAGATTTCCAAGTGAGTGCTTTCAAAATAGAAGTTTTCCAGCTCAGGAAAAACATAGAAGTGAATGAAAGCTGTGTTCAACTTATTTTTCAAAACTGTATAACATACTGCTTTTGCAGAATTCAAATTGAGTGCTTTCAAAAAAGTTGTTTTTCAGCCCAGGGAAAACACATGGAAGTGAAGGAAAGATGTATTCAACTTAGTTTTCAAAACTGTGTAACATACTGCTTTCGCAGAGTTCCAAGTGAGTGCTCTCAAGAAAGTTTTTTTCAGCCCAGGGAAAACACATGGAAGTGAAGGAAAGATGTATTCAACTAAGATTTCAAAACTGTTTAACATACGGCTTTCACAGAGTTCCAAGTGAGTGCTTTCAGAAAGATGTTTTCGGCCTAGGGAAAACATAGAAGTGAACGATAGATCTATTGAACATAGTTTTCAAAACTGTGTAACATACAGCTTTCACTGAATCCCAAGTGAGTGCTTTCGGAAAAGTGGTTTTTCATCCCAGGGAAAACACATAGAAGTGTATGAAAGCTGTATTCAACTAAGTATTCAAAACTGTGTAACATAATGCTTTTGCAGTGTTCCAAGTTAGTGCTTTCAAAAAAGTTGTTTTTCAGCACAGGGAAAACACATAGAATTGAATGAAAGCTGTATGCAAATTAGTTTTCAAAGCTGTGTAGCATACTGCTTTCGCAGAGTTCCAAGTGTTTGGTTTCAAAAAACTTGCTTTTCATTCCAGAGAAAACACAAAGAATTGAAAGAAAGCTGTATTCAACTTCGTTATCAAAACTGTGTAACATACTGCTTTTGCAGAGTTCCATGTGAGTGCTTTGACAAAAGTTTCAGCCCAGGGAAAACACATAGAAGTGAAAGAAAGCTGTATTCAACTTAGATTTCTAAACTGTGTAACATACGACTTTCACAGAGTTCCAAGTGAGCCCTTTGACAAATGTTTTTCAGCCAAGGGCAAACACATAGAAGTGAAACAAAGATGTACACAACTTAGTTCTGAAAACTGTGTAACATACAGCTTTTGCCAAATTCCAAGGGAGTGCTTTCAAAAAAGTTATTTTCAGCCCAGGGAAAACACATAAAATGAGAGAAAGCTGCATTCAACGTAGTTTTCAAAACTGTGTAACATACTGCTTCCTCAGAGTTTCAAATGAGTGCTTTCAAAAACGATGTTTTTCAGCCCAGGTAAAACACATAGAAGTGAATGAAAGCTGTATTCAACTCAGTTTTGAAAACTGTGTTACATACTGCTTTCACAGAGTTACAAGTGAGCGCTTTGAAAAAAGATGTTTTTCAGCTCAGGGAAAACATGTAGAAGTGAATGAAAACTGTATTCAACTTACATTTCAAAACTGGGTAATACACTAGTTTCACAAATTTCCGAGTGCTTCCAAAATAGTTGTTTTTCAGCTCTGGGAAAACATACATGTGAATGAAAGCTGTATTCAAATTAGTTTTCAAAACTGTTTAACATTCTGCTTTCACTGAATTCCAAGTGAGTGCTTTCAGAAGAGTTGTTTTTCTGCCCAGGTAAAACACATAGAAGTGAATGTAAGCTGTATTCAACTTAGTTTTCAAAACTGTGTAACATAATGTTTTCACAGAGTTCCCTGTGAGTGCTTTCATAAAAGATGTTTTTCAGCCCAGGAGAAACACATAGAAGTGAAGTAAAGCTGTACTGAACTTTGTTTTCCAAATATTGTCACGTTCAGCTTTCACACAATTCCATTTGGGAGCTTTGGGAAAAGCTGTTTTACAGCCCAGTGGAAACACATAGAAGTGAATGAATGCTGTATTTAACTTAGTTTTCAAAACTGTGTAACATACTGCTTTCACAGATTTCCAAGTGAGTGCTTTCAGAAAAGTTGTTTTTCAGCGCAGGGAAAACTCCTAGAAGTGTATAAAAGCTGTATTCAACCTAGTTTTCAAAACTGTCTAACATAGTGCTTTTGCAGAGTTTCAAGTGATTGCTTTCAAAACAGTTGTTTTTCAGCACAGGGAAAACACATAGAAGTTAATGAAAGCTGTATTCAACTTTGTTTTCAAAGCTGTATAACACACTGCTTTCACAGAGTTCCAAGTGATTGTTTAAAAAAGTTGTTTTTCAGTATCGGAAAAACACATAGAAGTGAATGTAAGCTGTATTCAACTTAGTTTTCAAAACTCTATAACATACTGCTTATGCAGAGTTCCAAGTGATTGCTTTCAAAAAACTTGTTTTTCATCCCAGGGAAAACACATAGAAGTGAATGAATGCTGTATTCAGCTTAGTTTCAATAGTGTGTAACATACTGCTTTTGCAGAGTTGCCAGTGAGTGCTTTCAAAAAAGTTGCTTAACAGCTTATGGAAAACACATAAAAGTGAATGAAAGCTGTATTCAACTTAGTTTAAAAAACTGTGTAACATACTGCTTTCACAGAGTTCCAAGTGAGCACTTTGACAACAGCTGTTTTTCAGCCCAGGGAAACACATAGAAGTGAATCAAAGATGTACTCAACTTTGTTTTCAAAACTGTGTAAAGTATTGCTTTCACCAAGTTCCAAGTGAGTCCTTTCAAAAAGGCTGTTTTCAGCCTAGGGAAAACACATAGAAGTGAATGAAAGATGCATTCAAATTTGTTTTCAATACTGTGTAACGTACATCTTTTGCAGAGTTCCCAATGAGTACTTTGACAAAAGATGTTTTTCAGCCCACGGAAAATACACAGAAGTGAATGAAAGGTGTATTCAACTTTGTTTTCAAAACAGTTTAATATACGTCTTTCACAGAGTTCCAAGAGAGAGTTTCAAGAAAGTTATTTTTCAGACCAGGGAAAACACAGAGATGTGAATGAAAGCTGCATTCAACTTAGTTTTCAAAAGCCTGTGAAATACTGCTTTTGCAGTGTTCCAAGTGAATGCACTGACAAGAGATGTTTTTCAGCCCAGGGAAAGCACAGAGAACTGAATGAATACTCTATTCAACTCAGATTTCAAAACTGTAACATACTGCTTTCCCAGAGTTCCAGGTGAGTGCTTTCAAAAAAGTTGTTTTTCACCAAGGGAAAACACATAGACGTCAATGAAATCTGCATTCAACTTAGTTTTCAAAACTGTGTAACATACTGCTTCCAAAGAGTTCCAACTGAGTTCTCTCAAAAACGTTATTTTTCAGTCCTGGGAAAACACATTGAAGTGAATGAAAGCTGCATTCAACTTAGTATTCAAAACTGTTCAACAGACTGCTTTCTCAGAGCTCCAAGTGAGTGCTTTCAAAAAAGTGTTTATCTGCCCCAGGGTAAACACTTAGAAGTGAATGAAAGGTGTATCCAACTATGTTTTCAAAAGTGTCACATACTGCTTTCACAGATTTCCAAGTGATTACTTCAAAAATGATGTTTTCTTCCCAGGGAAAACACATAGAAGTGAATGAAAACTTTATTCAACTCTGTTTCCAAACAGTGTAACATAATGCTGTCACAGAGTTCCAAATGAGGGCATTGAAAAATTTTGTTTTTTGGCCCAGGGAAAACACATAGAAGTGAATGAAAGCTGTATTCAACTTAGTTTTCAAAACTGTGTAACATACTGCTTTCACAGAGTTCCAAGTGAGTGCTTTCAAAAAAATTGTTTTTCAGCCCAGGGAAAACACAAAGAAGTGAATGAAAGCTGAATTGAACTTAGTTTTCAAAACTGTGTAACATATGGCTTTCACAGAGTTCCAAGTGAGTGCTTTAATAAAAGTTGATTTTCAGCCCAAGGAAACACATACAAGTGAATGAAAGCTGTATTCAACTTAGTTTTCAAAACCGTTTAACATACAACTTTCACAGAGTTTCAGGTGAGTGCATTCAAAAAAGGTATTTTTTAGACCAGGGAAAAAACACAGAGAAGTGAATGAAAGCTGTATTCAACTTAGTTTTGAAAACTGTGCAACATAGTTCTTTTGCAGAGTACCAAGTGAATACATTGAAAAAGGATGTTTCTCAGCTGAGGGAAAACACATAGAAGGGAACAAAAGCTGTATTCAACTTAGTTTTCAAAACTGTGTAACATACTGCTTTTGCAGAGTTCCAAGTGAGTGCTTTCAAAAAAGTTGTTTTTCAGCCCAGGGAAAACACATAGAATTGAATGAAAGCTGTATTCAACTTTGCTTTCAAAACTGTGTTACATACTGCTTTTGCAGAGTTACAAGTGAGGGCTTTGACAAAAGATGTGTTTCAGCCCAGGGAAAATGTATAGAGGTGAATGAAAGCTGTATTCAACTTAGTTTTCAAAACTGGGTAATACATTGCTCTTGCAGATTTCCAAGTTAGTGCTTTCAAAATAGTTGTTTTCAGCTCAGGGAAAACATAGAAGAGAATGAAAGATGTATTCAACTTTGTCTTCAAAACTGTGTAACATTCTGCATTCGCAGAGTTCCAAGAGAGTGCTTTCAGAAAAGTTGTTTTTCAGCCCAGGGAAACACATAAAAGTGAATGTAAGCTGTATTCAACTTAGTTTCCAAAGCAGTGTAACATACTGTTTTCACAGAATTCCCAGTGAGTCCTTTCAAAAAAGATGTTTTTCAGCCCAGGGAAAACACATAGAAGTGAATGAAAGCTGTACTGAATTTTGTTTTCAAAACTGTGTAACATATTGCTTTTGCAGAATTCCAATTGAGGGCTTTTGGAAAAGCTGTCTTTCAGCCCAGTGAAAACACATAGAAGTGAATGAAAGCTGTATTCAACTTAGTTTTCAAAACTCTGTAACATACTGCTTATGCACAGTTCCAAGTGATTGCTTTCAAAAAACTTGTTTTCCATCCCAGGGAAAACATAGAAGTGAATGAATGCTGTATTCAGCTTAGTTTTCAATAATGTGTAACATACTGCTTTTGCAGAGTTGACTGTGAGGGCTTTCAAAAAAGTTGTTTAACAGCTAATGGAAAACACATAAAAGTGAATGAAAGATGTATTCAACTTAGTTTTCAAAACTGTACAACATACTGCTTTCGCAGATTTCCAAGTGAGTGCTTTGATGAAAGATTCAGCAAATGGAAAACACATAGAAGTGAATGAAATCTGTATTCAAATTAGTTTTAAAACCGTGTAACATATTGCTTTCACAGAGTTCCAAGAGAGCACTTTGACAAAAGTTGTTTTTCAGCCCAGGAAAAACACGTAGAAGTGAATCAAAGAAGTACTCAACTTAGTTTTCAAAATTGTGTAACATACTGCTTTCACCGAGTTCCAAGTGGGTGCATTCAAAATAGTGGTTTTCAGCCCAGGGAAAACACTTAAAAGTGAATGAAAGCTGCATTCAAATTAGTTTTCAAAACCGTGTAACATACAGCTTTTGCGGAGTTTGAAATGAGTGCTATGACAAAAGTTGTTTTTCAGCCCAGGGAAAACACATAGAAGTGAATGAAAGCAGTATTCAAATTAATTTTCAAAACTGTTTAACATACTTCTTTCACAGAGTTCTGAGTGCTTTCCAGAAAGTGGATTTTCACACCAGGGAAAACACAGAAATGTGAATGAAAGCTGCATTCAGCTTAGTTTTTAAAGCTGTGTGAAATACTGCTTTTGCAGTGTCCCAAGGGAATGCATTGACAAGAGATGTTTTTCAGCCCAGTGAAAGCACATAGAACTGAATGAATAATCTGTTCAAATCAGTTTTCATAACTGTGTAACATACTGCTTTCGCAGATTTCCAATTGAGTGCTTTCAAAAAAGCTCTTTTTCAGCACAGGGAAAACACATAGAAGTGAATGAAAGCTGTATTGAACTTAGTTTTCAGAACTGTGTAACATACTGCTTTCACAGAGTTCCAAGTGAGCGCTTTGACAAAAGTTGTTTTTCTGCCCAGGGAAAACACATAGAACTGAATGTAAGCTGTATTCAACTTAGTTTTCAAACTGTGTCATACACGCCTTTCGCAGATTTCCAAGTGAGTGTTTTCAAAATAGTTGTTTTCCAGCTCAGGAAAAACATAGAATTGAATGAAAGTTGTATTCAACTTAGTTTTCAAAACTTAGTAACATACTGCTTTTACAGAGTTGCCAGTGAGTGCTTTCAAAAAAGTTGTTTAACAGCTAATGGTAAACACATGAAAGTGAATGAAACTTGTATTCAACTTAGTTTTCAAAACTGGGCAACATAGTGCTTTTTCAGAGTTCCAAGTGGGTGCTTTGACAAAAGTTTCAGCCCAGGGAAACCACATAGAACTGAATGCAAGCTGTATTCAACTTAGTTTTCACAACTGTGTAAAACACTGCTTTCACAGAATTCCAAGTGAGAGTTTTGACAAAAGTTGTTTTTCTGCCCAGGGAAAACCCATAGAACTGAATGAATGCTGCATTCAACTTAGTTTTCAAAACTGTGTAATGCACTGCTTTCGCAGATTTCCAAGTCAGTGATTTCAAAATAGATGTTTTCCAGCTCAGGGAAAGCATAGAAATGAATGAAAGCTGTATTCAATTTAGTTTTCAAAACGGTGTAACATACTGCATTCACAGAGTTCAAAGTGAGTGCTATAAAAAGTTGTTTCTCTGCCCAGGGTAAACACATAGAAGTGAATGAAATCTGAATTCAACTTAGTTTTCAAAACTGTCTAACATACTGCTTTTGCAGAGTTCCAAGTGAGTGCTTTCACAAAAGATGTTTTTCAGCCCAGGAAGAACACATAGAAGTGAATGAAAGCTGTATTGAACTTACTTCTCAAAACTGTGTAGCATACTGCTTTCACAGAATTCCAAGTGAGTGCTTTAGGAAAATTTGTTTCTCAGCCCAGGAAAAAGACATAGAAGTGAAAGAAAGCTGTTTTCAACATAGTTTTCAAAACTCTGTATCATACTGCTTTCGCAGAGTTCCAAGTGAGTGCTTTCAAGAAAGTTGCTTTTCAGCCCAGGGAAAAGACATAGAAGTGAATGAAAACTGTATTCATCTTAGTTTTCAAAACAGTGTAACATACTGCTTTCTCAGAGTTCCAAGGAGTGCTTTCAAGAAAGATGTTTTTCAGCCCAGGGAAAACACATAGACATGAATGTAATGTGTATTAAACTTACTTTTCAAAACTGTGTAACATACTGCTTCCACAGATTTCCAACTGAGTGCTCTCAAAAACGATATTTTTCAGAGCTGGGAAAACACATTGAAGTGAACAAAAGCTGTATTTGACTTTGTTTCAAAACAATGTAATACACTGCTTTCGCAGATGTGCATTAGAGCGCTTTGACAAAAGTTGACTTTCAGCCAAGGGAAAACACATATAAGTAAATGAAAGCTGTATTGAACTTAGTTTTCAAAACTGTGTAACATACTGCTTTCACAGAATTTAATGGACTGCTTTCAGAAAAGTTGTTTTTCATCCCAGGGAATACACATAGAAGTGAATGAAAGCTGTATTCAGCTTAGATTTCAAAACTGTGTAGCATACTGCTTTTGCAGTGTTAAAAGTGACTGCTTTCAAAAAAGTTGTTTTTCAGCCCAGGGAATACACATAGAAGTGAATGAAAGCTGTATTCAACTTAGTTTTGAAAGCTGTGTAACATACTGCTTTCTCAGAGTGCCAAGTGATTGCTTTCAAAAATGTTGTTTTTCAGCCCAGGGAAAACACATTCAAGTGAAAGAATGCTGTATTCACCTTAGATTTCAAAACTGAGAAACATGCTGCTTTTGTAGACTTCCCAGTCAGTTCTTTCCAAAAAGATGTTTTACAGCCCATGGAGAACACATAAAAATGAATGAAAGCTGTATTCAACTTAGTATTCAAAACTGAGTAACATACTGCTTTTGCAGAGTTCAAAGTGACTGCTTCCAAAAAAAAGTTGTTTTTCAGCCCATGAAAAACACATACAAGTGAATGAAAGCTGCATTCAGCTTAGTTTCGAAAGCTGTGCAACATACTGCTATAGCAGTGTTCCAAGTGAGTACTTTCAAAAAAGATGTGTTTCAGCCCATGGAAAACACATAGAAGTGAATAAAAGCTATATTGAACTTAGTTTTCAGAACAGTGTAACATACTGTTTTCTCAGAGTTCCAAGTGAGTGCTTTCAAAAAAGTTGTTTTTCAACTAGGGAAAACACATAGTAGTCAATGAAAGCTGTTTTCAACTTTGTTTTCAAAACTGTGTAACATACTGCTTACACAGAGTTCCAACTGAGTACTCTCAAAAACGTTATTTTTCAGTCCTGGGAAAACACATTGAAGTGAATGAAAGGTGTATACAACTTTGTTTCAAAACAATGCAACACATTGCTTTCGCAGATGTGCAAAAAAGCACTTTGAGAAAAGTTGATTTTCAGCCAAGGGAAAACACATATAAATAAATGAAAGCTGTAGTCAACTTAGTTTCCAAAACTGTGTAACATACTGCTTTTGCAGAGTTTCAAGTAAGTGCTTTCACAAAAGTTGTTTTTCAGCCAGGGGAAAACACAAAGAACTGAATGAAAGCTGTATTCTGCTTAGTTTTCAAAACTGTGTAACATACTGCTTTCGAAGATTTTCAAGTGAGTACTTCCAAATAGTTGTTTTTCAACCCAGGGTAAACACATCGAATTGAATGAAAGCTGCATTCAACTTAGTTTTCAAAACCGTGTAACATACTGCTTTCACAGAGTTCCAAGT
This sequence comes from Choloepus hoffmanni, assembly GCA_000164785.2. Taxonomy (NCBI): domain Eukaryota; kingdom Metazoa; phylum Chordata; class Mammalia; order Pilosa; family Megalonychidae; genus Choloepus; species Choloepus hoffmanni. Next base: position 91,011 of record KN184590.1, on the reverse strand, counting down.
GAGTGCATTCAAAAAAGTTGATTTTCAACCCAGGGAAAACACAGAAGTGAATGAAAGCTGCATCCACTTTAGTTTTCAAAACTGTGTAACATACTGCTTTCACAGGGTTCCAAGTGAGTGCTTTTGAAAAGCGTGTTTTTCAGCCCAGGGAAAATGCATTGAAGTGAATGAAAGCTGTAATGAACTTAGTATTCAAAACTGTGAAACATAATGCTTTCACAGAATTTCAAGTGAGTTCTTTCAGAAAAGTGGTTTTTCAGCCCAGGGAAAACACATAGAAGTGAACGAAAGCTGCATTCAACTTAGTTTCCAAAACTGTGAAACATACTGCTTTTGCAGAGTCCCAAGTGAGTGCTTTCAAAAAAGTTGTTTTTCAGCCCAGGGAAAACACATAGTAGTGAATGAAAGCTGTATTCAACTTATTTTTCAAAACTTTGTATCATACTGCTTACCTAGACTTAGATTTGTGTGCTTTCAAAAAAGTTCTTTTTCATCCCAGGGAAAACACAAAGAGTGAATGAGTGCTTCATTCAACTTAGTTTTCAAAAATGTGTAAGACTGCTTTTGCAGCGTTGCCAGTGAGTGCTTTCAAAACAGTTGTTTGACAGATCATGGAAAACACATAAAAGTGAATGAAAGCTGTATTCAACTTAGTTTTCAATACTGTGTAACATACTGCTTTCACAGAGTTCCAAGTGAGTGCTTTCCAAAAAGTGGTTTTCAGACCAGGGAAAACAGATAGAAGTGAATGAAAGCTTTATCCAACTTTGGTTCAAAACTATGTAACACACTGCTTTCACAGATGTGGAAGATAACACTTTGAAAAAAGTTGATTTTCAGCCAAGGGAAAAAACATAGAAGTGAATGAAAGCCGTTTTCAATTTAGTTTTCAAAACTGTTTAACGTACTGCTTTCACAGGGCTTCAAGTGAGTGCTTTGACAGAAGTTGTTTTTCAGCCCAGGGACAACATAGAGAAGTCAATGAAAGCTGTATTCAACTTAGTTTTCAAAACTGTGTAACACACTGCTTTCGCAGAGTTCCAAGAGAGCGCGTTGACAAATGTTCTTTTTCAGCCCAGGGAAAACACATAGGATTGAATGAAATCTGTATTCAACTTAGTTTTCAAACAATGTAGCATACTGCTTTCGCAGAGTTTGAAGACAGCACTTTGACAAATGTTGCATTCCTGCCCAGGGAAAACACATAGAAGTGAATGAAATCTATATTCCACTTTGTTTTCAAAAGTGTGTAACATAATGCTTTTGAAGAGTTCCAAGTGAGTGCTTTCAATAAGTTGTTTTTTGCCCAGGGAAAACACATCAAAGTTAATGACAGCTGTATTGAACTTAGTTTTCAAAAGTGTGTAAGATACTGCTTTCGCAGAATTCCCAGTGATTGCTTTCAAAAAAGTCGTTTTTCAGCCCAGGGATAACACATAGAAGTGAATGAAACCTGTATTCATGTATGTTTTCAAAACTGTGTAACATAACACTTTCACAGAGTTCCAAGTGGGAGCTTTCAAAACAGTTGTTTTTCACCCCATGGAATTCACATAGAAGTGAATGAAATCTGTAATCAACTTAGTTTTCAAAACTGTGTAACATACTGTCTTCACAGATTTCCAAGTGAGTGCTTTAACAAAAGTTGTTTTTCTGCCCAGTAAAAACACATAGAAGTGAATGAAAGCCGTATTCATCTTAGTTTCAATACTGTGTAACATACTACTTTTACAGATGTCCTAGAGAGTGCTTTGACAGAAGTTGATATTCAGCCCAGGGAAAACAAATAGAAGTGAATGAAAGCTTTATTCAACTTGCTTTTCAAAACTGTGTAAAACACTGCTTTCACAGAGTTCCAAGCAAGGGCTTTCAAAAAAGTTGCTTAACAGGCAATGGAAAGCACGTAAGAATGAATGAAATTTGTATTCAACTTAGTTTTCAAAACTGTGTAACATACTGCTTTCGCAGAGTTCCAAGTGAGTGCTTTCAAGAAAGTTGCTTTTCAGCCCAGGGAAAAGACATAGAAGTGAATGAATGCTGTATTCAATTTAGTTTTTAAAGCAGTGCCACATACTGTTTTCACAGATTTCCAAGGGGTGCTTTCAAGAAAGTTGTTTTTCAGCCCAGGGAATACAGACAGAAGGGGATGAAAGCTGTATTCAACTTAGTTTTCAAAACTGTGTAACATACAGGTTTTGCCAAATTCCAAGTGAGTGCTTCCAAAAAAGATCCTTTCAGCCATGGGAAAACACAAACAAGTGAATGAAAGCTGTATTCAAAATAGATTTCAAATCTGTGCACTATATTGCTTTCGTAGAGTTCCAAGTGAGTGCTTTGACAAAAGTGTCAGCCCATGGAAAACACATAGAATTGAATGGAAGCAGTACTCAAATTAATTTTCAAAACTGTTTAACATACTGCTTTCGCATAGTTCCAAGTGAATGCTTTGACAAAAGGTGCCTTTCAGCCCAGGGAAAACACATAGAAATTCACTAAAGATGTATTCAACTTACTTTTCAAAACTGTATAACATACTGCTTTCACAGAGTTCCAAGTGAGTGCTTTCAAAAAGTTGTTTTCACCCCAGCGAAAACACTTAGAACTGAATGAAAGCTGAAATCAACTTAGTTTTCAAATCTGTGTAACATACTGCTTTCACAGAGTTCCAGTGGGTGCTTTGACAAAAGTTGTTTTCCAGCCCAGGGAAAACACATTGAATTGAATGAATGCTGTATTCAACTTAAATTTCTAAACTGTGTAACATACTGCTTTCACAGAGTTCCAAATGAGTGCTTTTCAAAAAAAGACATTTTTCAGCCCAGGGGAAACAGATAGAAGTGACTGAAAGCTGAAATGAACTTAGTTTTCAAAGATGTGTAAAATAATGCTTTTGTGGAGTTCCAAGTGAGTGCTTTCAAAAAAGTTGTTTCAGCACAGGGAAATCATGTAAAGTGAGTGAAAGTTTATTCAACTAAGTTTTGAAAACTGTATAACATACTGGTTTCAGAGAGATCCAACCGAGTTCTTTCAAAAATTTGTTTTTCAGCCCAAGGAAAACAGATAGAACTGAATGAAAGGTGTATACATCTTAGTTTTCAAAACTATGTAACATATGGCTTTCGTGGAGTTCCAAGTGGATGATTTCAAAAAAGTTGTTATTTAACCCAGGGTAAACACACAGATGTCAATGAAAGCTGTATTCAACTAAGTTTTCAAAACTGTGTAACATAATGCTTCTGCAGATTTCCATGTGAGTGCTTTTAAAAAAGGTATTTTTCAGCCCAGGGAAAACACAGAAAAGTTAATGAAAGCTGTATTCAACTTAGAACTCAAAACACTGTAACATACAACTTTCACAGAATTTCAAGTGAACACTTTCAAAATAGTTGTTTTTCAGCCCAGGGAAAACACATATAAGTGAATCAAAGCTGTATTCAACTTAGTTTTACAAACCATATAACATACTGCTTCCGCAGAGTTCCAAGTGAGTGCTTTCAAAAAAGTTCTTTTTCAGCCAAGGAAAAGCACATAGTAATGAATGAAAGCTGTTTTCAACTTAGTCTTCAATATTGGGTAACACACCTCTTTCACAGTGTTCCAAGTGAGTGAGTTCAAAAAGATTGTTTCTCAGCCCAGGGAAAACATGTAGAAGTGAATGAAAGCTGCATTCTGCTTATTTTTCAAAACTGCTTAACATACTGCTTTCGCAGAGTTCCAAGTGAGTGCTTTCAAAAAAGTTGTTTTTCCACCAAGGGAAAGCATGCAGAAGTGAATGAAAGCTGTATTCAACTTAGTTTTCAAAACTGTATAACATATTGATTTCGCAGTATTCCAACTGAGTGCTTTCAGAAAAGTTGTCTTTCACCCCAGGGAAAACATGCAGAAGTGAAGGAAAGCTGTACTCAACTTAGCTTTCCATTTGGGTAACACACTGCTTTCACAGAGGTAAAAGTGAGTGCTTTCAACAAAGTTGCTTTTCAGCCCAAGGAAAACACATAGCAGTGAAAGAAAGCGGTCTTCTATTTAGTTTGAAAACTGTGTAGCATACTGCTTTATAGACTTCTCAGTGAGTCCTTTGACAAAAGTTGTTTTTCACACCAGGGAAAATACATAGAAGAGAATAAAAGCTGTATTCATCTTTTTTTCAAAGCTATGTAACATACTGCTTTTGCCGTTTTACAAGTGAGTGCCTTCAAAAAAGGTGTTTTTCAGACCAGGGATAACAGATAGAAGTGAATGAAAGCTGTATGCAACTTAGTTTTCAAAACTCTGTAAGATACAGCTTTTGCAGAGTTCCAAGAGAGTGCTTCCAAAAAGTTGTTTCTCAGCCCACGGAAAACACATAGAAGTGAATGAATGCTGTATTCAAGTTAGTTTTCAAAACTGGGTAAAATACTGTTTTCGCCAAGTTCCAAGGGAGTGCTTTAAAAAAGTTGGTTTTCATCCCTGGGAAAACACATAAGGGTGAATGAAAGCTGTATTCAACTTAGGTTTCAAAATGGTGTAACACACTGCTTACACATACTGTCAAGTGAGTGCTTTCAAAAAAGGTGTTTTTCAGCCTAGGGAAAACACATAGAAATGAATATATGCTGTCTTCTACTTCGTTTTCAAAACTGTGTAACATGCTGCTTTCACCGAATTCCAAGTGAGTGATTTCAATAAAGTTGCTTTTCAGCACATGGAAAACACATAGAAGTCAATGAAAGCTGTATTCAACTTAGTTTTCAAAACTGTGTAACACACTGCTTACACATACTTTCAAGTGAGTGCTTTCAAAAAAGGTGTTTTTCAGCCTAGGGAAAACACATAGAAGTGAATATATGCTGTCTTCTATTTCATTTTCAAAGCTGTGTAACACACTGCATTTGAAGAATTCCAAGTGTGTGATTTCAAAAAATTTCTTTTTCAGTCCAGGGGAAACACATAGAAGTGAATGAAAGCTGTATTCAACTTAGTTTTCAAAACTGTCAAACATACTGCTTTCGCAGAGTACCACATGACTGCTTTCAAAAAAGGTATTTTTCAGCCCAGGGAAAACACATAGAAGTCAATGAAAGCTGTATTCAACTTAGTTTTCAGAAGTGTGTAACATACTGCTTTTGCAGAGTTCCACATGACTGCTTTCAAAAAAGTTGTTTTTCAGCCCAGGGAAAACACATAGAAGTCAATGAAAGCTGCATTCAACTTAGTTTTCAAAACTGTCTAACATACTGCTTTCACAGAGTTCCACGTGACTGCTTTCAAAAAAGGTATTTTTCAGCCCAGGGAAAACACATAGAAGTCAATGAAAGCTGTATTCAATTTGGTTTTCAGAAGTGTGTAACATACTGCTCTTGCAGAGCTCCAATTGAGTGCTTTCAAAGAAGTTGTTTTTCAGCCCAGAGAAAACATGCAGAATTGAATGAAAGCTGCATTCAACTTAGTTTTCAAGTTGGGTGTCACAATGTTTTGCAGAATTCCAAGTGAGTGCATTCAAAAAAGTTTCTCAGTGCAGGGAAAACATATAGAAGTGAATGAAAGCTGTATTGAACTTAGTTTTCAAAGCCGTGTAACATACTGCTTTCAGAGGGCCATAAGTGAGTGCTTTGAAAAAGCTGTATTTCAGCCCAGGGAAAAGATATAGAAGTGAATGAAAGATGTACTCAACTTAGTTTTCAAAACTGTGTAACATAATGCTTTCGCAGATTTCCAAGTGAGTGCTTTGACAAAAGATGTTTTTCAGCACCAGGAAAACATATAGAAGTGAATGACAGCTGTACTCAACTTTGTTTTCAAAACTGTGTAACATACTGGTTTCAAGAGATCCAAGTGAGGGCTTTGACAACAGTTGCTTTTCAGCCCAGGGGAAAAACATAGAAGTGAAAGAAAGCTGCATTCAAATATTTTTCCAAACTGTGTTGCATACTGCTTTCGCATATTTCCAAGTGTGTACTTTCCAAAAAGTTGTTTTTCACCCCAGCTAAAACATAGAAGTGAACGACAGCTCTATTCAACTTAGTTTTCAAAACTGTGTAAAATACTGCTATCACAGAGTTCCAAGTGAGTGCTTTCATAAAAGTTGTTTTTCATCCCAGGGAAAACACATAGAAGTGAAAGAAAGCTGTTCTCAAATAGCAATCAAAAATGTGTAACATACTGCTTTTGCAGAGCTCCAATTGAGTGTTTTCAATAAAGTTGTTTTTCAGCCCAGAGAAAACATGCAGAATTGAATGAAAGCTGTGTTCAACTTAGTTTTCAAGTTGGGTATCACAATGGTTTGCAGAATTCCAAGTGAGTGTATTCAAAAAAGTTTCTCAGCACAGGGAAAACACATAGAAGTGAATGAATACAGCATTCAACTTTGTTTTCAAAACAGTTTAACACTAAGCTTTCACAGAGATCCAAGTGAGTGTTTTCAAAAAAGTTGTTTTTCAGCCCATGGAAAACATTTAGAAGTGAATGAAACCTGTATTCATCTTAGTTTTCAAAGTTGTGTACATAGATCTTTCAGAGATTTCCAAATGAGTGCTTTGAAAAAAGTTGTTTTTCAGCCCAAACAAAACACATAGAAGTCTATGAAGGATGTGTTCCACTAAGTTTTGAAAACTTTGTAACATAGAGCTTCCACAGAATTCCAAGTGAGCACTTTCAAAAAAGTTGTTTTTCAGCCCAGGGAAAACACATAGAAGTGAATGAAATCTGTATTCAACATAGTTTTCAAAGTTGTGTAACATAGATCTTTCACAGATTTCCAAGTGAGTGGTTTCTAAAAAGTTGTTTTTCAGCCCGGGGAAAACACATAGAAGTGAATGAAGGCTGTATTCCACTTAGTTTTCAAAACTTTGTAGCATAGAGCTTCCACAGAATTCCAAGTGACAGCTTTCAAAAAAGTTGTTTTTCAACCCAGGGAAAATACATAGAAGTGAAGGAAATCTGCATTTAACTTAGTTTTCCAAACTGTGAAACATACTGCTTTCACAGACTTCGAAGTGTGTGCTTTCAATAAAGTTGTTTTTCTGCCCACGAAAACACCTAGAAGTGAATGAAAGGTGTATTCAACTTAGTTTTCAAACCTGTGAAACATGCAGCTTTCGCAGAGTTCCAAGTGAATGATTTCAAAAAGTTGTTTTTCAGACCAGGGAAATCACATGAAAGTGAAAGAAATCTGTATTCAACTTTGTTTTCAACACTGTGTAACATACTGCTTTTGCAGAGATCCAAGTGAGTGCTTTAAACAGGTTGTTTTCAGCCCAGGGAAAACACATAGAAATGAAAGAAAGTTGTATTCAACTTAGTTTTCAAAACTGTGTCACATATTGTTTTCACAGTTTTCCAAGTGAGTGCTTTGACAAAAGTTGTTTTTCAGCACCGGGAAAACACATAGAAGTGACTGACAGCTGTACTCAACTTTCTTTTCAAAGCTGTGTAACATACTCCTTTCGAGAGATCCAAGTGTGGGCTTTGACAACAGTTGCTTCTCAACCCAGGGAAAAGACAGAAGTGAAGGAAAGCTGTATTCAACTTTTTTTCAAAACTGTGTAACGTACTGCTTTCACATAGTTCCAAGTGTTTGCTTTCAAAAAAGTGTTTTTCAGCCCAGCTAAAACACTTAGAAGTGAATGACAGCTCTATTCAACTTAGTTTTCAAAACTGTGTAAGATAATGCTTTCACAGAGTTTCAAGTGAGTGCTCTGAAAAAAGTTGATTTTCAGCACACAAAAGCACATAGAAGTGGAGGTGGGGCAAGATGGCAGACTGGTGAGCTGAATGTTTTAGTTACTCCTCCAGGAAAGTAGGTAGAAAGCCAGGAACTGCGTGGACTGGACACCACAGAGCAATCTGACTTTGGGCATACTTCATACAACACTCCTGAAAATGTGGAACTGCTGAGATCAGCGAAATCTGTAAGTTTTTGTGGCCAGGGGACCCACGCCCCTCCCTGCCAGTCTCAGTCCCATGGGAGGAGGGGCTGTCAGCTCCGGGAAGGAGAAGGGAGAACTGCAGTGGCAGCCCTTATCAGAAACTCATTCTGCTGATCCAAACTCCAACCATAGATAGACGGAGACCAGACACCAGAGAATCTGAGAGCAGCCAGCCCAGCAGAGAGGAGACAGGAATAGAAAAAAAAAACAACACAAAAAACTCCAAAATAAAAGCAGAGGATTTTTGGAGTTCTGGTGAACATAGAAAGGGCAAGGGCAGAGCTCAGGCCCGAGCTCAGGCCCTGAGGTGCATATGCAAATCCCGAAGAAAAGCTGATCTCTCTTCCCTGTGGACCTTTCCTTAATGGCCCTGGTTGCTTTGTCTCTTAGCATTTCAATAACCCATTAGATCTCTGAGGAGGGCCCTTTTTTTTTTTAATCCTTTATTCTTTTTCTAAAACAATTACTCTAAGAAGCCCAATACAGAAAGCTTCAAAGACCTGCAATTTGGGCAGGTCTAGTCAAGAGCAGAACGAGGAGAGCTCTGAGACAAAATGCAATAATCCAGTGGCTGAGAAAATTCACTAAACACCACAACTTCCCAAGAAAAGGGGGGTGTCCGCTCACAGCCATCATCCTGGTGGACAGGAAACACTCCTGCCCATCGCCAGCCCCATAGCCCAGAACTGCCCCAGACAACCCAGTGTGATGGAAGTGCTTCAAATAACAGGCACACACCACAAAACTGGGCATGGATATTAGCCTTCCCTGCAACCTCAGCTGATTGTCCCAGAGTTGGGAAGGTAGAGCAGTGTGAATTAACAAAGCCCCATTCAGCCATCATTTCAGCAGACTGGGAGCCTCCCTACACATCCCAGCAGCCCAGAACTGCCCTGGGGGGACGGCACACACCTGTGACATAGCACAGTCATCCCTCAACAGAGGACCAGGGGGTGCACAGCCTGGAAGAGGGGCCCACTTGCAAGTCTCAGGAGCCATACGCCAATACCAAGGACTTGTGGGTCAGTGGCAGAGACAAACTGTGGCAGGACTGAACTGAAGGATTAGACTATTGCAGCAGCTTTAAAACTCTAGGATCACCAGGGAGATTTGATTGTTAGAGCCAACCCCCCCCCTGACTGCCCAGAAACACGCCCCATATACAGGGCAGGCAACACCAACTACATACGCAAACTTGGTACACCAATTGGACCCCACAAGACTCACTCCCCCACTCACCAAAAAGGCTAAGCAGGGGAGAACTGGCTTGTGGAGAACAGGTGGTGCGTGGACGCCACCTGCTGGTTAGTTAGAGAAAGTGTACTCCACGAAGCTGTAGATCTGAAAAATTAGAGATAAGGACTTCAATTGGTCCACAAATCCTAAAAGAACCCTATCAAGTTCAGCAAATGCCACGAGGCCAAAAACAACAGAAAATTATAAAGCATATGAAAAAACCACACGATATGGATAACCCAAGCCCAAGCACCCAAATCAAAAGACCAGAAGAGACACAGCACCTAGAGCAGCTACTCAAAGAACTAAAGATGAACAATGAGACCATAGTACGGGAGACAAAGGAAATCAAGAAGACCCTAGAAGAGCATAAAGAAGACATTGCAAGACTAAATACAAAAATGGATGATCTTATGGAAATTAAAGAAACTGTTGACCAAATTAAAAAGATTCTGGACACTCATAGTACAAGACTAGAGGAAGTGGAACAATGAATCAGTGACCTCGAAGATGACAGAATGGAAAATGAAAGCATAAAAGAAAGAATGGGGAAAAAATTGAAAAAATCGAAATGGACCTCAGGGATATGATAGATAATATGAAACGTCCAAATATAAGACTCATTGGTGTCCCAGAAGGGGAAGAAAAGGGTAAAGGTCTAGGAAGAGTATTCAAAGAAATTGTTGGGGAAAACTTCCCAAGTCTTCTAAACAACATAAATACACAAATCATAAATGCTCAGCGAACCCCAAATAGAATAAATCCAAATAAACCCACTCTGAGACATATACTGATCACACTGTCAAACACAGAAGAGAAAGGAGCAAGTTCTGAAAGCAGCAAGAGAAAAGCAATTCACCACATACAAAGGAAACAGCATAAGACTAAGTAGTGACTACTCAGCAGCCACCATGGAAGCGAGAAGGCAGTGGCACGATATATTTAAAATTCTGAGTGAGAAAAATTTCCAGCCAAGAATACTTTATCCAGCAAAGCTCTCCTTCAAATTTGAGGGAGAGATTAAATTTTTCACAGACAAACAGATGCTGAGAGAATTTGCTAACAAGAGACCTGCCCTACTGGAGATACTAAAGGGAGCCCTACAGACAGAGAAACAAAGAAAGGACAGAGAGACTTGGATAAAGGTTCAGTACTAAAGAGATTCAGTATGGGAACAATAAAGGTTATTAATAGACAGAGGGGAAAAATATGACAAACATAAACCAAAGGATAAGATGGCTGATTCAAGAAATGCCTTCACGGTTATAACGTTGAATGTAAATGGATTAAACTCCCCAATTAAAAGATATAGATTCGCAGAATGGATCAAAAAAAAATGAACCATCAATATGTTGCATACAAGAGACTCATCTTAGACACAGGGACACAAAGAAACTGAAAGTGAAAGGATGGAAAAAAATATTTCATGCAAGCTAAAGCCAAAAGAAAGCAGGTGTAGCAATATTAATCTCAGATAAAATAGACTTCAAATGCAGGGATGTTTTGAGAGACAAAGAAGGCCACTACATACTAATAAAAGGGGCAATTCAGCAAGAAGAAATTACAATCTTAAATGTCTATGCACCCAATCAAGGTGCCACAAAATACATGAGAGAAACACTGGCAAAACTAAAGGAAGCAATTGTTGTTTCC
>KN184590.1:0-77013 GCA_000164785.2 Choloepus hoffmanni | reverse complement strand
GACACGAACAGATATCTGCACGCCAATGTTCATAGCAGCATTATTCACAATTGCCAAGAGATGGAAACAACCCAAATGTCCTTCAACAGATGAGTGGATAAATAAAATGTGATATATACACACAATGGAATACTACGCATCAGTAAGAAGGAACGATCTCGTGAAACATATGACAACATGGATGAACCTTGAAGACATAATGCTGAGCGAAATAAGCCAGGCACAAAAAGAGAAATATTATATGCTACCACTAATGTGAACTTTGAAAAATGTAAAACAAATGGTTTATAATGTAGAATGTGGGGGAACTAGCAATAGAGAGCAATTAAGGAAGGGGGAACAATAATCCAAGAAGAACAGATAAGCTATTTAACATTCTGGGGATGCCCAGAAATGACTATGGTCTGCTAATTTCTGATGGATACAGTAGGAGCAAGTTCACAGAAATGTTGCTATATTAGGTAACTTTCTTGGGGTAAAGTAGGAACATGTTGGAAGTTAAGCAGTTATCTTAGGTTAGTTGTCTTTTTCTTACTCCCTTGTTATGGTCTCTTTGAAATGTTCTTTTATTGTATGTTTGTTTTCTTTTTAACTTTTTTTTCATACAGTTGATTTAAAAAAGAAGGGAAAGTTAAAAAAAAAGAAAAACAAGGAAAAAAAAAGATGTAGTGCCCCCTTGAAGAGCCTGTGGAGAATGCAGGTGTATTCGCCTACCCCTCCTCCATGGTTGCTAACATGACCACAGACATAGGGGACTGGTGGTTTGATGGGTTGAGCCCTCTACCACAGGTTTTACCCTTGGGAAGATGGTTGCTGCAAAGGAGAGGCTAGGCCTCCCTATGGTTGTGCCTAAGAGCCTCCTCCCGAATGCCTCTTTGTTGCTCAGATGTGGCTCTGTCTCTCTAGCTAAGTCAACTTGAAAGGTGAAATCACTGCCCTCCCCCCTATGTGGGATCAGACACCCAGGGGAGTGAATCTCCCTGGCAATGTGGAATACGACACCCGGGGAGAAATGTAGACCTGGCATCATGGGACGGAGAACATCTTCTTGACCAAAAGGGGGATGTGAAAGGAAATGAAATAAGCTTCAGTGGCAGAGAGATCCCAAAAGGAGCTGAGAGGTCACTCTGGTGGGCACTCTTATGCACACTTTAGACAACCCTTTTTAGGTTCTAAAGAATTGGGGTAACTGGTGGTGGATACCTGAAACTATCAAACTAGAACCCAGAACCCATGAATCTCAAAGACAGTTGTATAAAAATGTAGCTTATGAGGGGTGACAATGGGATTGGGAAAGCCATAAGGGCCACACTCCACTTTGTCTAATTTATTGATGGATGAGTAGAAAAATAGGGGAAGGAAACAAACAGAGAAAGGTACCCAGTGTTATTTTTTACTTCAATTGCTCTTTTTCACTCTAATTATTATTTTTGTTATTTTTGTGTGTGTGCTAATGAAGGTGTCAGGGATTGATTTGGGTGATGAATGTACAACTATGTAATGGTACTGTAAACAATCGAAAGTACTATTTGTTTTGTATGACTGCGTGGTATGTGAATATATCTGAATAAAATGAAGATTAAAAAAAAAAAGCACATAGAAGTGAAAGAAAGGCGTATTCAACTTAGTTTTCCAAACTGTGTAACATACCGCTTTCGGAAAGTTCCATGTGAGTGTTTCCACAAAGTTGTTTTTCAGCCCAGGGAAAACACATAGAAGTGAAGGAAAGCTGTATTCAAGTTGGTTTTCCAAACTGCGTAACATACCTGTTTCACATAGTTCCAATTGAGTGCTTCAAAAAAGTTGTTTTTCAGCCCAGGGAAAACACATAGAAGTGAAAGAACACTGTACTCCACTTAGTTTTCAAAACGGTTTGACATACCGCTTTCATAGAGTGGCAAGTGAGTACTTTCAAAAAAGTTCTTTTTCATCCCATGGCAAACACGAAGAATCGAATGAAAGTTCTACACAACTTAGTTTTCACAACTGTTTAACATACTGCTTTCACAGAGTTCCAAGTGAGTGTATTCAAAAAAGTTCCTTTTCAGACCACGGAAAACACATTGAAGTCAATGATGCTGTATTCAACTTAGTATTCAAAATCGTGTAACATACTGCTTTTGCAGAGTTCCAAGTGAGTGATTTCAAAAAAGTTGTTTTACACCCCACAGAAAACACATAGAAGTGAATGAAAGCTGTATTCAACTTAGTTTTCAAAACTGTGTAACATACAGCTTTCGCACAGTTCCAAGTGAGTGCTTTCAAAAAAGTTGTTTTACAGCCCATGGGAAACACATAGAAGTGAAAGAAAGCTCTATTCAACACAGTCTTAAAAACTGTGCAACAACTTTTTTGACAGCACTCAGTTGGAACACTGAGAAAGCTGTATGTTACACAGTTTTGAAAACTAAGTTGAATACAGCTTTCATTCAATTCTTTGTGTTTTCCCTGGGCTGGAAACTACTTTTTCAAAGAACTCACTTGGAAATCTGTGAAAGCAGTATGTTACACAGTTTTGAAAACCAAGATGAATACAGCTTTCATTCACTTCTACATGTTTGCCCTGGGGTGAAAAAAATCTTTTTTGAATGCAGTTGCTTGGAAATCTGTGGAAGCAGTATGTTACACAGTTTTGAAATCTATGTTGAATACAGGTTTCATTCACTTCTATGTGTTTGTCTGGGATGACAAGCAACTTTTTTGAAAGCCATCACTTGGAACTCTGTGAAAGCGATATGTTGCACAGTTATAAAAATTAAGTTGAATACAGCTTTCATTGATTTGTGTGTGTTTTCCCTGTGTTGAAAAACACCTTTTTCAAAGCACTCACTTGGAACACTGCGAAAACAGTATGTTACACAGTTTTGAAAACTAAGTTGAATACAGCATCCATTCACTTCTATGTGTTTTCCCTGTGCTGAAAATCAGCTTTACTGAAGGCACTCACTTGGAAATGTGTGGAAGCAGTACATAACTCAGTTTTATAAACTAAGTTGTATACAGCTTTCATTCACTTCTATGCATTTTCCCCGGGATGAAAAACAACTTTTCTGAAACACTCAGTAGGAACTCTGCGAAAGTGGTATGTTACACAGTTTTGAAATCTAAGTTGAATACAGCTTTCATTCACTTCTGTTTTTCCTGTGCTGCAAAACAACTAATTTGAATTCCCTTCCTGGAACTCTGCGAAAGCAGTATGTTTCACAGTTTTGAAAACTATGTTGAATACAGCTTTCATTCACTTCTATGGGATTTCCCTGGGCTGTAAAACGACTATTTTGAGAGCAATTACCTGGAAATCTGTCAAAGCAGTATGTTACACAGATTTGAAAACTAAGTTGAATTCAGCATTCATGCACTTCTATGTGATTTCACTGAGATGAAAAACAACTTTTTGGAAAGCACACCCTTGGAACTCTGCCAAACAGTATGTTACACAGTTTTGAAAACAACGTTGTGTACAGCATTCATCCACTTCTATGTGTTTACCCTGGGCTGAAAGACAGCTTTTCTGAAAGCACTCAATTGGAACTCTGCAAAAGCAGTATGTTACAAATTTTGGAAACTAAGTTGTATACAGCTTTCATTCACTTCTATGTGTTTTCCCTGGGCAGAAAACCAGGTTTTTGAAAGCACTCACTTGGAACTCTGCGAAAGCAGTCTGTTACACAGTTTTGAAAACTAATTTGAGTAGAGCTGTTCTTCTCTTGTATGTGTTTTCCCTCTGCTGAAAATCAACTTTTTTAAAAGCGCTCACCTGAATCCCTGCGAAAGCATTATGTTACACAGTTTTGAACGGTATGTTGAATACATCTTTCATTCACTTCTGTGTGTTTTCCCTGGGCTGAAAAACAACTGTTTTGAATGTGGTAACTTGGAACTGTGCAAAAGCAGTATGTTACACAGTTTTGAAAACAAAGCTGAATACAGCTGTCATTCACTTCTACATGATTTTCTTGGACTGAAAAACATCTATTTTGAAAGCACTAACCTGGAATTCTGTGAAAGTATCATGTTGAATTGTTCTGAAATCTAAGTTGAATACAGCTTTCATTCACTTCTATGTGTTTTTATGGGCTGAAAAACAGCTTTTTTCAAAGCACTCACTTGGAATTCTGCAAAAGCATTATGTTACACAGTTTGGAAACTAAGTTGTATACAGCTTTAATTCACATCTCTGTGTTTTCCCTCGGCTGAAAAACAACTTTTTTAAAAGCACTCATCTGAAAACTCTGAAAGCAGTATGTTACACAGTTTTGAAAACTAAGTTGAACACAGCATTCATTCACTGATATGGGTTTTCCCTGGGGTGGAAAACAACTTTTTTGAAAGCACTCACTTGGAACTCTGTGTAAGCCATATGTTACACAGTTTGGAAAACTGAGTTGATTACAAATTTCATTCCCTTCTCTGTGTTTTCCCTGTGCTGAAAAACAACTTTTTGGAAAGCACTCCCGTGGAATTCTGTGAAAGCAGTATGTTATGCAGTTTTGAAAACTAAATTGTATACAGCTTTCATCTCCTTCTATGTGTTTACCCTTGGCTGGAAAACAGCTTTCTTGACAGCTCTCACTTGGAACTCTGCAAAAGGAGTATGATACACAGTTTGGAAACTAAGTTGTATACAGCTTTCATTCACTTTTATGTGTTTTCCCTGGGCTGAAAAACAGCTATATGAAAGCAGTCTCTTGGAACTCTGCAAAAGCAGTATGTTACACAGTTTTGAAAACTAATTTGATTACAGCTCTAATTCTCTTCTATGTGTTTCCCCTGGGCTGAAAAGCAACTTTTTAAAAAGCGGTCACTTGGAGCCCTGTGAAAGCATTATTTTACAGTTTTGAAAGGTATGTTGAATACATCTATCAATCACTTCTATGTGTTTTCCCTGGGCTGAAAAACAACTTTTTTGAAAGCACTCACTTGAACCTCTGCGAAAGAAGTATGTTACACTGTTTTGAAAATTAAGTTGAATACAGCTTTCATTCACTTCTATGTGTTTTCCCTCTGCTGCAAAACAACTTTTCTCAAAGCACTCACTTGGAATTCTGCAATAGCAGTATGTTACACAGTTTTGAAATCTAAGTTGAATACAGCATTCATTCACTACTATGGGTTTTCCCTGGGGTGGAAAACAACTTTTTTGAAAGCACTCACTTGGAACTCTGTGAAAGCCATATGTTACACAGTTTGGAAAACTGAGTTGATTACAAATTTCATTCCCTTCTCTGTGTTTTCCCTGTGCTGAAAAACAACTTTTTGGAAAGCACATCCCTGGAATTCTGTGGAAGCAGTATGTTATGCAGTTTTGAAAACTAAGTTGTATGCAGTTTTCATCTCCTTCTATGTGTTTTCTCTGGGCTGAAAAACAGCTGTTTGAAAACACTCACTTGGAACTCTGCGAAAGCAGTATTTTACACAGTTTTGAAAACAAAGTTGAATACAGCTGTCATTCACTTCTATGTGTTTTCCCTGGACTGAAAAACAACTTTTCTCAAAGTTGTCACTTGCAACTCTAGAGAAAAACAACTATTTTGAAAGAACTAACCTGGAACTCTGCAAAAGTAGTATGTTGCAAAGTTTTGAAAAAAAGTTGAATACAGCTTTCATTCACTTCTATGTGTTTTCCCTGGGCTGAAAAAGAAATTTTTTCAAAGCACTCACTTGGTACACTGCGAAATCAGTATGTTACAGAGTTTTGAAAACTAAGTTGAAAACAGCTTTCAATCACTTCTATCTGTTTTCCCTGGGCTAAAAAGGAACTTTACTGAAAGCACCCACTTGAAACCCTGCAAAAGCATTATGATATACCCTTATGAAAACAAAGATGAATACAGCTTTCATTCACTACTATGAATTTTTCCTGGCTGAAAAACATCTTTTTTGAAAGCACTCACTGGGAACTCTGTGAAGTCAGTATGTTACACACTTTTGAATACTAAGTTGAATACAGCTTTCATTCAATTCTATGTGTTTTCCTGGGCTGAAAAACAACTTTGTTGAAAGGAATCAGTTGGAACTCTGTGAAAGCAGTGTATTACACAGTTTTGAAAACAAAGCGGAATACAGCTTACATTCACTTCGATGTGTTTTCCCTGGCCTGAAAAACAACTTTTCTCAAAGCCGTCACTTGGAACTCTGCGAAAGCAGTGTGTTACAATGTTTTGAAACTAAGTTGTATACACATTTCATTCACTTCTCTGAGTTTTCCATGGCCTGAAAAACAACTTTTTTGAAAGCACTCACTCGGAATTCTGCAAAAACGGTATGATTCTCAGTTTTGAAAGGTAGTTTGAGTAGAGCTTGCATTCAGTTCTTCCTGTTTTCCCTGGGCTGAAAAGCAAATTTTTGCAAAGCACTCACTTGAAACTCTGTGAAAGTGGTATGTTACACAGTTTTGAAAACTAAGATGTATACAGCTTTCATTCACTTCTATGCATTTTCCCTGGACTGAAAAACACCTTTATTTAAAGCAGTCACCTGGAACTCTGCAAAAGGAGTATGTTACACAGTTTTGAAAACTAAGTTGAATACAGTTTTCATTCACTTCTATGTGTTTTCCCTTGGCTGAAAAACAACTTTTTTGAAAGCACTGACTTGCAACACTGCAAATGCAGTATGTTACTCAGTTGTGAATACTTATTTGAATACAGCTTTCATCCACTTCTGTGTGTTTTTCCTGGGCAGAAAAACAACTTTTTTGAAAGAACTCACACGGAACTCTTCGAAAGCAGTATGTTACACAGTTTTGAAAACTAAGTTGAATACAGATTTCATTCACTTCTTGTGTTTTCCCAGGGATGAAAACAAGGTTTTTGAAAGCACTCACTTGGAAATCTGTGAAAGCAGTAGGTTACACAGATTTGAAAACTTAGATGAATGCAGCTTGCATTCACAACTATGTGTTTTCACTGGGCTGAAAACAACTTTTTTGGAAGCACTCTCTTTGAACGCTGCAAAAGTAGTAGGTTACACAGTTTTGAAAACAAGGTGAATACAGCTTTCACTTACTTCTGTGTGTTTTTCCAAGGCTGAAAAACAAAGTTTTGGAAGCACACACTTAGAACTCTGTGAAAGCATTACGTTACACAGATTTGAAAACAAAGTTGAATACAGCTTTCATTCACTTCTATGTGCTTTCCCTGGGCTGAAAAACAACTTTTGTCAAAGCACTCACTTGGAACTCCGCAAAAGCAGTATGTTACACAGTTATGAAAACAAAGTTGAATACAGCTGTCATTCACTTCTATGTGTTTTCCCTAGGCTGATAAACAACTCTTCTGACAGCACTCACTTGAAACTCTGTGAAAGCAGTATGTTACTCCATTTTGAAAACTAAGTTGAATACAGCTTTCATTCACTCTTATGTGTTTCTCCTGTGCTGAAAAACAACTTTTATCAAAGCACTGACTGGGAACTCCGCAAAAATAGTTTGTTACACAGTTTTGAATGCTAGGTTGAATACAGCATTCTTTCATTTCTATGTGTTTTCCCTGCACTGAAAAACAACTTTTTTGAAAGGACTCACTTGGAAATCTGCAAGAACAGTATGTTACACAGTTTTGAAAACAAAGTGGAATACCACTTTCTTTCATATGTATGCATTTTCCCTGTGCTGAAAAACAACTTTTAAAGCACTCAATTGAAATGTTGTGAAAGTAGTATGTTACACAGTTTTTAAACTGAGATGAATACAGCTTTCTTTCAATTGTGTGTGTTTTCCCAGGGCTGAAAAGCAACTTTTTTGAAAGCAGTCACTTGGAACTCTGTGAAAGCAGTATGTTACACAAATTTGAAAACTAAGTTGAATTCAGTTTTCATTCACTTCTATGTGATTTCACTGGGATGAAAAACAATGTTTTGGAAATCACTCACTTTGGAATCTGTGAAAGCAGTATGTTAAAGAGTTTTGAAAAGAAGTTGTACAAAGCTTTCATCCACTTCCACGTGTTCATCCTGGGCTGAAAAACAGCTTTTTTGAAAGCACTCACTTGGAACTCTGCAAAAGCAGTATGATACACAGTTTGGAGACTAATTTGTATACAGCTTTCATTCACTTCCATGTGTTTTCCCTGGGCTGAAAAACAGCTTTTTGAAAGCACTCACTTGGAACTCTGCAAAAGCAGTATGTTACACTGTTTTGAAAACTAATTTGAATACAGCTCTCATTCTCTTCTAAGTGTTTCCCCTGGGCTGAAAAGCGACTTTTTTAAAAGCAATCACCTGGAGCCCTGTGAAAGCATTATGTTACACAGTTTTGAATGGTGTGTTGAATACATCTATCAATCACTTCTATGTGTATTCCCTGGTCAGAAAAACAACTACTTTGTAAGCACTCACATTAAACTCTGCGAAAGCAGTACGTTACACAGTTTTGAAAACAGAGTTGAATACAGCTGTCATTCACTTCTATGTGATTTTCGTGGGCTGAAAAACATCTATTTTGAAAGCGCTAACCTGGAACTCTGCAAAAGTAGTATGTTGCTGAGTTTTGAAAACAAAGTTGAATACAGATTTCATTCACATCTATGTGGTTTCCCTGGGCTGAAAAACAACTTTTTTCAAAGCACTCACTTGGAACGCTGTGAAATCAGTATGTTACACAGTTTTGATAACTAAGTTGAATACAGCTTTCAATCATCTCTATGTGTTTTCCTGGGCTAAAAAGGATCTTTACTGAAAGCACCCACTTGAAACCCTGCGAAAGCATTATGATATACCCTTATGAAAACAAATATGAATACAGCTTTCATTCACTACTGAGTTTTCCCTGGCTGAAAAACAACTTTTTTGAAAGCACTCACTGGGTACTCTGTGAAATCAGTATGTTACACAGTTTTGAAAACTAAGTTGAGTAAAGCTTTCATTCAATTCTATGTGTTTTCCTGGGCTGAAAAAGAACTTTGTTGAAAGCAATTACTTGGAACTCTGTGAAAGCAGTGTGTTACAGTTTTGAAAACTAAGTTGAATACAACTTTCATTCATTTCTATGTGTCTTCCCAGGGTTCAAAAACAGCTTTTTTAAAGCACTCACTTGGAACTCTGTAAAAGCCGTATGTTACAAAACTTTGAAAACTAAGTTGAATACAGCTTTCATTCACTTCTATGAGTTTCTTTGGGCTGAAAAACACCTTTTATGAAAGCACTCACGTGGAACCCTGTGAAAGCAGTATGTTACACCATCTTGAAAACTAAGTTGAATACTGCTTTCATTCACTTCTATGTATTTTCTCTGGGCTGAAAAACAACTGTGGTCAAAGCACTCACATGGAACCCTGTGAAAGCAGTATGTTACACCATCTTGAAAACTATGCTGAATACAGCTTTCATTCACTTCTATCTGTTTTCCCTGTGCTGAAAAACAACATTCTTGAAAGCACTCACTTGGAACTCTGTGAAAGCAGTATGACACACAGATTTGAAAACTATGCTGAAATGGGCTTTCATTCAATTCTACATGTTTTCCCTGGCCTGAAAATTAACTTTTTTTAAATCACTCAGAGGAATTCTGCGAAAGCAGCAATGTACAGAATTCTGAAAACTAAGTTGAATACGGCTTTCATTGACTTCAATGTGTCTTAACAGGGCTGAAATACAACTTTATGTAAAGCACTCACTTGGAAATTTGTGAAAGCTGTATGTTACACAGTTTTAAAAACTAAGTTGGTTACCAGTTTCATTCAGTTCTATGTATTTTCAAACTGTGTAACATACTTCTTTCACAGAGTTCCTGTTGAGTGTTTTCAATAAAGTTGTTTTTCAGTCCGTGGAAAACACATGGAAGTGAACAAAAGCTGTATTGAATATAGTTTTCAAAACTGTGTACCATAATGCTTTTGCAGAATTCCAAGTGAGTGCTTTGACAAAAGTCATTTTTCAGCCCAGGGAAAACACATGGAAGTGAATCAAACCTGTAGTCAACTTAACTTTCAAAACTGTGAAACATACAACTTTCACAGGGTTACAAGTGACTGCTTTCACAAAAGACATTTTTCAGCACTGGGAAAACACATAGAAGGGAATGAAGCTGTATTCAACTTAGTTTTCAAAACTGTGTGACATACTGGTTTCACAGAGTTCCAAGAAAGGGCTTTCAAAAAAGTAGTTTTTCATCCCAGGGAAAACAAAGAGAAGTGAATGAAAAGTGTATACAACTTAGTTGTCAAAACTGTATAACATATGGCTTTCACAGTGTTCCAAGTGAGTGCTTTGACAAAAGTTGTTTTTCAGCCCAGGGAAAACACAAAAGAAGTGAATGAATGCTGTATTCAAATTAGTTTACAAAACTGTGTAACATACTCCCTTCACTGTGTTCGAATTGAGGGCCTTGACAAGAGCTGTTTTTCAGCTCAGGGAAAACACAGAGAAGTGAATGAAGCTGTATTCAGCTTAGTTTTCAAAACTGTGTTTTATACTTCTTTCTCAGAGTTCCAAGTGAGTACTTTCAAAAAAGTTTTTTTCCAGCCCAGGGAAAACACATAAAATTGAATGAAAGTTGCATTCAGTTTAGTTTTCAAAACTGTGTAACATACTGGTTTTGCAGAGTTCCAAGTGAATGCTTTCAAAAAAGATGTTTTTCAGTGCAGGGAAAACACAGGGAAGTGAATGAAAGCTGTATTAAACTTAGTTTTCAAAACTGTGTAACATACTGTTTTTTCAGATTTCCAAGTGACTGCATAAAAAAAGTTGTTTTTCACCCCAGGGAAAAGACATAGAAGTGAATGAAATCTGTATTCAACTTAGTGTTCAAAACTGTGTAGCATACAACGTTCACAGAGTTCCAAGTTAGTGCATTGACAAAAGTTGTTTTTCAGCCCAGGGTAAACACATGGAAGTGAATGAAAGCTGTATTCAACTTACTATTCAAAACTGTGTAAAATACTCCTTTTGCAGAGTTCCCAGTGACTGCTTTGGCAAAAGTTGTTTCTCAGCCTAGGGAAAACACAGAGAAATGAATGAAAGCTGTATTCAACATAGGTTTCAAAACTGTGATTCATACTGCTTTCCCAGAGTTCCAGGTGAGTGCTTTCAAAATAGTTGCTTTCAGCCCAGGGAAAACACATTAAAGTGAATGAAAGCTGTATTCAACTTAGTTTTCAAAACTGTGTAACATACTTCTTCCACAGGGTTACAAGTGAATGCTTTCAAAAAAGTTCTTTTTTAGGCCAGGGAAATCATACAGAAGTGAATGAAAGCTGTATTCAACATAGTTTTCAAAACTGTGAAACATACTGCTTTCACAGCATTCCAATTGAGTGCTTTCAGAAAAGTTGCTATTCAGCCCAGAGAAAACACTTGGAAGTGAAAGCAAGCCATATACAACTTAGCTTCAAAACTGTATAGATACAGGTTTTGCAGATTTCCAAGTGAGTGCTTTGACAGAAGTTGTTTTTCAGACCAGGGAAAACACATAGAAGTGAATGAATCTGTATTCAACTTTGTTTTCAAAACTGTATTTTATTCTGCTTTGTAGAGTTCCAAGTGAGTACTTCCAAAAAAGTTGTTTTCCAGCCCACAGAAATCGCATAGAAGTGAATGAAAGCTGAATTCAACATAGTTTTCAAAACTCCGTTACATGCTGCTTTCGCAGCATTTCAAGTGAGTGCTTTGACAATAGTTGCTTTTCAACCCAGGGAAAACACATAGAAGTGAATGAAAGATGTAATCCACTAAGTTTTCAAAACTGTGAAAGATACTGCTTTCACAGAGTTCCAAGGGAGTGCTTTCAAAAAAGTTGTTTTTCAAGCCAGGGAAAACACATAAAACTGAACGAAAGCTGCATTCAACTTTGTATTCAAAACTGTGTAACATACTGCTTTCACAGAGTTCCCAGTGAATGCTTTCAAAAAAGATGTTTTTCAGCCCAGGGAAAACTCAGAGAAGAGAAAGAAAGTTGTATTCAACATAGTTTTCAAAATTGTATAACATACTGCTTTTGCAGAGTTCCAAGGGAGTGCTTTCAAAAAAAGTTGTTTTTCAAGCCAGGGAAAACACATAAAAGTGAATGAAAGCTGCATTCAACTTAGTTTTCAAAACTGTCTAACATACTGCTTTCACAGAGCACAAAGTGAGTGCTTTGAAAAAAGTTGTTTTTCAGCCCAGGGGAAACACATAGAAGTGAATGAAAGGTGTTTTCAACTTACTTTTCAAAACTGTGTAACATACTGCTTTCACAACTTTCCAAGTGAGTGCTTTCAAAAAAAGTTCTTTTTCAGCCCAGGGAAAACACGTAGAAGTCAATGAAAGATGTAATCAAGGCAGTTTTCATAATGGTGTAACATACTTCTTTCACAGAGTTCCAAGTGAGTGCTTAAAAAAAAGGTGATTTTCAGCCCAGGGAAAACATATAGAAGTGAAAGAAAGCTGTATTCAATTTAATTTTCAAAACTGTGTAACACACTGCTTTCACAGACTAGCAAATGTGTGCTTTCAAGAAAGTTCTTTTTCACCCCAAGGAAAACACATAGAAGTGAATGAAAGGTGTATTCAACTTAGTATTCAATACTGTGTAACATGTTGCATTCACAGATTTCCAAGTGAGTGCTTTCAAAAAAGATATTTTTCCCACCAGGGAAAACACATAATAGGGAATGAAAATTGTGTTCAACTTTGTTTTCAAAATTGTGTAATATACAGTTTTCGCAGTGTTCCAAGGGAGTACTTTCAAAAAGGTTGTTTTCCAGCCCAGGGAAATCACATAGAAGTGAATGAAAGCTGTATTCAACTTAGTTTTCAAAAGTGTGTAACATACTGCTTTCACAGAGTACCAAGAGAGCGATTAGAAAAAAGGTGTTTTACAGCCCAGGGAAAACACATAGAAGTGAATGAAAGTTGTATTCAACTTAGTTTCCAAAACTGTGTAGTGTACTGCTTTCACAGAGTTCCAAGTGAGTGCTTTGCAAAAGTATTTTAAACCCATGGAAAACACATATTACTAATTGAAAGCTGTATTCAACTTACTTTTCAAAACTGTGTAACATAGTGCTTTCATAGAGTTCCAAGTGAGTGCTTTCAAAAAAGTTGTTTTTCAGCTGCGGGAAAACACATAGAAGTGAATGAGAGCTGTATTCAACTTAGCTTCCAAAATCGCGTAACACACCGTTTTTGCAGATTTCCATGAGAGTGAGTTGACGAAAGTTGTTTTTCAGCCCAGGGAAATCACAAAAACGTGAATGAAAACTGTATACAACTTTGTTTTCAAAACTGTGTAACATGCTCCTTTACAGAGTCCCCAGAAAGTGCTTTAAATATGTTTTTTTTTCAGCCCAGGGAAATCACGTAAAAGTGAAGGAAAGCTGTATTCAACTTAGTTTTCCAAACAGTGTAATATACAGCTTTCACAGTTTTCCAAGTGAGTGCTTTCAAAAAAGAAATTTTTCAGCCCAGGGAAAACAAATAGAAGTCAAAGCAACCTGTATTCAACTTAGATTTCAAACCTGTGTCACATACTGCTTTTGCAGACTTCAAATTGATTGCTTCAACAAAGGCTCTTTTTCTCCCCAGGGAAAACACATAGAAGTGAATGGAAGCTGTTTTCAAATTAATTTTCAAAACTGTGTAACATACTGCTTTCACAGATTTCCAAATGAGTGCTTTCAAAAAAGTTGTTTTTCAGCACAGGGAAAAGACATAGATGTGATAGAAAACTGTATTCAACTTAGTTTCCTAAACTGTGTAACATAATGCTTTTGCAAATTTCCAATTGAGTGCTCTGATATAAGATGTTTTTCAGCACAAGGAAAACACATAAAAGTGAAAGAAAGCTGTATTCAACATAGTTTTCAAAACTGTGTAACATATTGCTTTCACAGAGTTCCAAGAGAGTGCTTTAATAGAGGTTGTATTTCAGCTCAGGGAAATCACATATAAGTGAATGAAAACTATATTCAACTTAGCTTTCAAAACTGTGTAAGATACTGCTTTCACAGAGTTCCAAGTGAGTGCTTTCAGAAAAGTTTTTTCACCCAGGGAAAACACATAGAAGTGAATGAAACCTGTATTCAACTTAGTTTTCAAAACTGTGTGACATATTGCTTTTGCCGAGTTCCAAGTGAAAGCTTTCAAAAAAGTTGTTTTTCAGACCGGGGAAAACACATAGAACTGAAGGAAAGCTGTACTCAAGTTTGTTTCCAAAACTGTGTAACATACTGCTTTCACAGATTTGGAAGTGAGTGCTTTAAAAAAGCTGTTTTTCTGCCCAGGGGAAACCCATAGATGTGAATGAAAGTTGCATTCAACTTAGTTTTCAAAACAGTTTAGTGTACTGCTTTCTCAGATTTCCAAGTGAGTGCTTTCAAAAAAGTTGTTTTTCATCCCAGGGAAATCATATAAAAGTGAAAGAGAGTTGTATTCAACTTAGTTTTCAAAAGTGTGTACTATAATGCTCTCACAGATTTCCAAGTGAGTGCTTTTGAAATAGCATTTTTTCAGCCCACAGAAAACGCACACAAGTGAATGAAAGCTGCGTTCAACTTAGTTTTCAAAGCTGTGTTACATACTGCTTTCACAGAGTTCCAAGTGAGTGATTTCAAAAAGATGTTTTTCAGCCCAGGTTAAACACATAGAAATGAATGAAAGCCATATTAAGCTTAGTTTTCAAAGCAGTGTAACATACTGCTTTCTAAGAGTTCCAAGTGAGTGCTTTCAAAAAAGTTGTTTTCAGCCCAGGGAAAACATGCAGAACTGAATGAAAGCCGTGTTCGACTTAATTTTCAAAACTGTGTAACATACTGCTTTCACTGAGTTTCAATGGAGTGCTTTCAAAAAGTTGTTTTTCTGCCACAGGAAAACACATAGCAGTAAAGGTAAGATGTATTCAACTTAGATTTCAAAGCTGTGTAACTTACGGTTTTCACAGCGTTCCACATGAGTGCTTTCAAAAAAGTTGTTTTCAGTCCAGGGTAAACACATAGAAGTGAATGAATAATGTATTAAAATTAGTTTTCAAAGCTCTGTTTCATACTGCTTTCCTGGAGTTCCAAGTGAGTGCTTTCAAAAAAGTTGCTTTTCAGCCCAGGAGAAACACAGAGAAGAGAATGAAAGGTGTATTCAGCATCGTTTTCAAAAATGTGAAACATACTTCTTACATAGAGTTCCAAATGAATGCTTTGACAAAAGTTGTTTTTAAGCCCAGAGAAATCTCATAGAGGTGAATGAAAGCAGTATTCAATGTAGACTTCAAAACTGTGTAACATGTGGCTTTCACAGCATTCCTAGTTGGTGCTTTGAGAAAAGTTGCTTTTCAGCCAAGGGAAAACACTTGGAATGGAATGAAAGCTGTATTGAACTTAGTTTTCAAAACTGTAACACACTGCTTTTGCTGATTTCCAAGTGACTGCATTCAAAAAGGATGTTTTTCAGCCCAGTGAAAACACATAGAAGTGAATGAAACCTGTATTCAACTTAGTTTTCAAAACTTTGTAACATACTGCTTTCACAGCCTTCCAAGTGAGTGCTTTCAAAAAAGTTGTTTTTCAGACCAGTGAAAACACATTGAAGTGAATGAAAGTTGTATTCAACTTAGTTTTCAAAACTGTGTAACACACTGCTTTTGCAGAGTTCCAAGTGAGTGCTTTCAAAAAAGTTGCTTTTCTGCTCAGGGAAGACACAAAAGATGGAATGAAACCTGCACTCAACTTAGTTTTCAAAATATGTTACATAGTGCTTTCACAGATTACCAAGTAAATCCTTTCAAAAAAGTTGTTTTTCAGCCCAGGGAAAACACTTAGAAGTGAATGAAAGCTGAATCCTACATAGTTTTCCAGCTGTGTAACATACTACTTTCACTTATTTCCAAGTGTGTGCTTTCAGAAAAGCCGTTTTTGAGCCCAGGGAAAACACATAGAAATGAATGAAAGCTGTATTCACCACACTATTCAAAACTGTGTAACATATACCTTTTGCCAAGTACCAAGTGAGTTCTTGGTGAAAGTTGCTTTTCAGCACAGGAAAAACACATAGAAGTGAACAAAAGCTGTATTAATCTTAGTTTTCAAAACTGTATAACATACTACTTTCACAGAGTTCCAAATGAGTGCTTTAAAAGGGGTTTTATTCTTCCCAGGGAAAACAAAAAAAAGTGAATTAAAAGTGTACTCAACTAAGTTTTCAAATCTGTGTAACATACTGCTTTCACAGACTTCCAAGTGAGTGCTTTCAAACAAGTAGTTTTTCAGACCAGGGAAAACACATAGAGGTGAATGAAAGGTGTATTCAACTTAGTTTACAAAACTGTGTAACATACCGCTTTCACAGATTTCAAAGTGAGTGCTTTCAAAAAAAGTTGTTTTTCACAGCCAGGGAAAACATATAGAAGTGAATGAAATCTGTATACAAGTTAGCTTTGATAACTGTGTAACATACTGCCTTCACAGAGTTCCAAGTGAGTGCTTTCAAAAAAGTTGTTTTTCAGCCCAGGGAGAAACATAGAAGGGAATGAAAGCTGTATTCAACTTAGATTTCAAAGCATTGTAACATACTGCTTTCACAGCGTTCCAAGTGAGTGCTTTCAAAAAAGTTGTTTTCAGCCCAGGGAAAACACATGGAAGTAAATGAAAGCTTTATTAAACTTAGTTTTCAAAACTCTGTTTCATATTGCTTTCCTGGAGTTCCAAGTGAGTGCTTTCAAAAAATTTGTTTTTCTGCTCAGGGAAAACACATAGAAGTGAATTAAAACTGTCTTCAACTTAGTTTTAAAAAATGTGTAAGATAATGCTTTCACAGACTTCCAAGTAAATGCTTTCAAAAAG
Source organism: Choloepus hoffmanni (assembly GCA_000164785.2). Taxonomy (NCBI): domain Eukaryota; kingdom Metazoa; phylum Chordata; class Mammalia; order Pilosa; family Megalonychidae; genus Choloepus; species Choloepus hoffmanni. Next base: position 60,268 of record KN184590.1, on the reverse strand, counting down.
CTTGTTTTACAGCCCAGGGAAAACACATAGAAGTGAATGAAAACTGTATAAAAGTTTGTTTCCAAAACTGTGTAATATACAGCTTTTGCAGAGTTCCAAGTGAGTGCTTTGACAAAAGCTGTTTTTCAGCCCAGGGAAAGCTCATAGAAGTGAATGAAAGCTGTATTCAACTTAGTTTTCAAAATAGTGTAACATACTGCTTTCGCAGAGTTCCAAGTGAGTGCTTTCAAAAATGTTGTTTTTGTTCCCAGGGAAAACAAAAAAAAGGTGAAGAAGCTGCATTCAGCTAAGTTTTCAAAACTGTGTAACATACTGCTTTTGCAGATTAGCAAGTGAGTGCTTTCAAAAAAGTTGTTGTTCAGACCAGGAAAACCACATAGGAGTGAATGAAATCTGTATTCAACTTAGTTTTCAAAACTGTGTAACATAATCCTTTTGCAGGGTTCCAACTGAGTGCTTTGCAAAAGTTGTTTAAAAGTCTAGGGAAAACACATAGAAGTGAATGAAACCTGTATTCAACTTAGTTTTAAAAACTGTGTAACAAACTGCTTTCACAGAATTCCAAGTGCCTGCCTTGACAAAAGTTTTTTTCATCCCAGGGTAATCAAATAGACGAGAATGAAAACTCTGCTCAACTTAGTGTTCAAAACGGTGTTAAACACTGTTTGGACAACATTCCAAGTGTGTGCTATGACAAAAGTTGTTTTTCAGCCCAGGGAAAACACATAGAAGTGAATGAAAACTGTATTCATCTTAGCTTTCAAAAGTCTGTAACATACTTCTTTCACAGACTTCCAAGTGTGTGCTTCCAAAACATTGTTTTCAGCCCAGGGAAAACACAGAGAAGTAAATGAATGCTGTGTTCAACTTGGTATTCAAAGCTGTGCTTCATACTGATTTCCTGGGGTTCTAAGTGAGTACATACAAAGAAGTTGTTTTTCAGCCCATGGAAAAAACATAGAAGAGAATGAAAGCTGTATTCAACTTAGTTTTCAAAACTGGGTAACATACTGCTTTTCCAGAGTTCCAAGTGAGTGCTTTCAAAAAAGTTGCTTTTCTGCTCAGGGCAGACACAATGGAGGGAATGAAACCTGTACTCTACTTAGTTTTCAAAAATGTGTAACATACTGCATTCACAGATTTCCAAGTAAATCCTTTCAAAAAAGTTGTTTTTCAGCCCAGGGAAAACACTTAGATGTGAATGAAAGCTGTATTCTACATAGTTTTCAAAACTCTGTAACATACTGCTTTCGCAGATTTCCAAGTGTGTGCTCTCAGAAAAGCTGTTTTTGAGCCCAAGGAAAACACATAGAGGTGAATCAAAGCTGTATTCACCATGCTATTCAAAATTGTGTAACATATCCCTTTTGCAGAGTTCCAAAGTGAGTTCTAGGCAAAAGTTGCCTTTCAGCATAGGGAAAACACGAAGAAGTGAACAAAAGCTTTATTAAACTTAGTTTTCAAAACTGTGTAACATACTGCTTTCACAGAGTTCCAAATGAGTGCTTTCAAAAAGGGCTTTTTTCTTCCCAGGGAAAACACAAAAAAGTGAATGAAAGCTGTATTCAACTAAGTTTTCAAATCTGTGTAACATACTGCTTTCGCAGGCTTCCAATTCAGTGCTTTTAAAAAAGTAGTTTTTCAGACCAGGGAAAACACATGCAAGTGAATGAAAGCTGTATTCAACTTAGTTTTCAAAAGTCTGTAACACAGTGCTTTCTTTGGCTTCAAAGTGAGTGCTTTCATTAAAGACGTTTCTCTGCTCAGGTAAAACTTACTTAAACAAGTGAATGAAAGCTGTATTCAACTTTGTTTCCAAAACTGTGCAACATACTGCTTTCAAGAGCTCCAAGTCAGTGCTTTCAAAAAACGTTTTTTTTCAGCCCAGGGTAAACAAGTAGAAGTGAATGAAAGCTGTATCCAACTTAGTTCTCAAAACTGTGTAACATAGAGTTTTCGCAGAGTTCCAACTGAGTACTTTCATAAAAGGTGAATTAGTGCCCAGGGAAAACACATAGAATTGAGTGAAACCTGGATTCAAATTAGCTTCCAAAACAGTGTAACATACTGCTTTCACAGAGCCCCAAGTGAGTACTTACAAAAAAGTTGTTATTCAGCCCAGGGAAAACAGGTGGAAGTGAAAGAAATCTGTATTCAACTTAGTTTTCAAAACTGTGCAACATACTGCTTTCGCAGAGTTCCAAGTGAGTCCTTTCCACAAAGTGGTCCTTCCGCCTAGTGAAAACACATAGAAGTGAATGAAAACTGTACTCAACTTAGTTTTCAAAACTGTGTAACATAGTTCTTTCACAGAGTTCTCGGTGACTTTGACAAAAGTTGTTTTTCACCCTAGGAAAACACATGGAAATGAATGAAAGCTGTATTCAACTAACTTTTCAAAAGAGTGTAACATACTGCTTTCACAGATTTCCAAGTCAGTACTTTCAAAAAAGTTGTTTTTCAGCCCATGGAAAACACTTTGAATTGAATGAAGGCTGTATACAACATAGGTTTCAAAACTGTGTAACATACTGCTTTCGCAGGTTTCCAACTGAATGCTTTGACAGTTGTTTTTCAGCCCAGGGAAAACACATAGAAGTGAAAGAATGCTGTATTCATCTTAGTTTTCTAAACTGTGTAACATACGGCCTTCGCAGAGTTACAAGTGAGTGCTTCCATAAAAGCCACTTTCAGCCCAGGGAAAGCACTTAGCAGTGAATGAGAGGTGTATTCAACTTTGTTTGCAAAACTGGGTAACATAATGCTTTCGCAGACTTCCAAGTGATTGCTTTCAAAAAAAGTAGTTTTTCAGACCAGGGATGACACATAGAAGTGAATGAAAGCTGTATTCAACATAGATTGCAAAACTGCATTTCATACTGCTTTCACAGAGTTTCAAGTGAGTGGTATTAAAAAAGGTGATTTTCAGATCAAGGAAAACACATAGAAGTGAACAAAAGCTGTATTGAACTTAGTTCTCAAAACTGTGTAACATGCTGCTTTCACAGGGTTCAAAGTGAGTGCTTACAAGAAAGATGTCTTTCAGCCCAGGGAAAACACATAGAAGTGACTGAAAGCTGCATTCAACTTAGTTTTCAAATATGTGTAGCATACTGCTTTCACAGAGTTCCAAGTGAGTGCCTTCAAAAAAAGGCTTTTTTCAGCCCAGGGAAAACACATAGAAGTGAATGAAAGTTGTATTCAACTCAGTTTTCAAAACTGGAACATACTGCTTTGCAGTGTTCCAAGTGAGTGCTTTGAAAAGTTGTTTTTCATCCCACAGAAAACACATAGAAGTGAAAGAATGCTGTATTCAACCCAGTTTTAAAAACTGTATAACATACTGCTTGCACAGAATTCCAAGTGAGTGTTTCCATAAAGGTTGTTTTTCAGCCCCGGGAAAGCACATAGAAGTGAATGAAAGCTGTATTCAACTTAGTTTTCAAAACTGTATAACATACTCCTTTTGCAGAGTTCCAAGTGAGTGCTTTGACAAAAGTTGTTTTGCAGCCCAGGGTAAAGACAGAGAAGTGAATGAAAGCTGTATTCAACTTAGTTTTCAAAACTGTGTAACATACTGCTTTCACAGAGTTCAAAGTGACTGCATTGACAAAAGTAATTTTTCAACCCATGCTTATCACATGGATGTGAATGAAGGCTTTATTCAACTTAGTATTCAAAACTGAGTAACACTCTGCTTGCACAGCATTCCAAGTGAGTGATATGACAAAAGTTTTTCTCCAGCCCAGGGAAAACACATAGAAGTGAATGAAAGCTGTATTCAACTTAGCATTCAATACTGTTTTTCATACTGATTTCCTGGGGTTCCAAGTGAGTGCTTACAAAAGTTCCTTTTCAGCCCATGGAAAACACATAGAAGACAATGAAAGCTGTATTCAACTTAGTTTTCCGTACTGTGTAACACACTGCTTTTGCAGAGTTCAAAGTGACTGCTTTTGCAAAAGCTGTTTTTCAGCACAGGGTACTCACATAGACTTGAATGAAAGCTGTATTCAACTTGGTTTGCAAAACTGTGCAACACAATATTTGCACAACATTCCAAGTGAGTGCTTTGACAAAAGTTGTTTTTCACCCCAGTGAAAACACATAGAAGTGAATGAAAGATGTATTGAACTTAGTTTTTGAAACTGTGTTTCATACTGCTTTCACAGTGTTCCAAGTCAGTGCTTTAAAAAAGTTGTTTTTCACCCCAGGGAAAACACATAGAAGTGAATGAAAGCTGAATTGAACTTAGTTTTCAAAAGTGTGTAACATAGAGTCCGCAGAGATCCAACTGAGTACTTTCATTAAATGTGTTTTTCTGCCCAGGGAAAACACATAGAATTCAATGAAAGCTGGATTGAAATTAGTTTCCAAAACTGTGTAACATAAGGCTTTCACAGAGCTTCAAGTAAGTGCTTTCCAAAAACTTGTTATTCAACCCAGGGAAACACGTGGAATTGAAAGAAATCTGTATTCAACTTAGTTTTCAAAACTGTGTAGCATACTGCTTTCACAAAGTTCCAAGTGAGTACTTTACACAGAGTTTTCCTTTTGCCCAGCGATAACACGTAGAAGTCAATAAAAACTGTGGTTGACTTAGTATTCAAAACTATGTAACATACTGCCTTCACAGAGTTCCAAGTGACTGCTTTGAAAAAAGTTGTTTTTCAGCCCAGGGTAATCACATAGATGTGAATGAACGATGTATTAAACTTAGTATTCAAAACTGAGTAACACTCTGCATAGCATTCTAAGTGAGTGATTTGGCAAAAATTGTTCTTCAGTCCAGGGAAAACACATAGAAGTGAATGAAAGCTGTATACAACTTAGTTGTCAAAAGAGTGTAACATACTGCTTTTGCAGACTTCAAAGTGTGTGTTTTCAAAAATGTTGTTTTCCACCCAGGGAAAACACATAGAAATGAATGAATTCTGTATTCATCTTAGTATTCAAAACTGTGTTTCATACTGATTTCCTAGGGTTCCAAGTGAGTGCTTTCAAAATGTTGTTTTTCAGCCCATGGAAAACACAGAGAAGAGTATGAAAGCTGTATTCAACTTAGTTTTCAATACCGTGTAACAAACTGCTTTTGCAGAGTACAAAGTGACTGGTTTGACAAAAGTTCCTTTTCAGCCCAGGGTAATCACATAGATGTGAATGAAAGCTGTATTCAACTTAGTTTTCAAAACAGTGTAACATACAGCTTTTGCAGATTTCCAAGTGACTTCTTCCAAAAAAGTTGTTTTTCAGCCCAGGGAAAGCACATAGAAGTGAATGAAAGCTGTAATCAACTTAGTTTTCAAAACTGTGTAACATACTGCTTTCGCTGAGTTCCAAGTGAATGCTTTCAAAAAAGTCGTTTTTCAGACCAGGGAAAACAAATAGAAAAGAATGAAACCTGTATTCAACCCAGTATTCAAAACAGTGTTTCATTATGCATTCGCAGAGTTCCAATTGATTGCTTTGACAAAAGTTGTTTTTCAGTCCAGGAAAAACACAAATAACAGAATGAAATGTGTATTCAACTGAGTTTTCAAAACAGTGTCAATAGTGCTTCCGCAGAGGTCCTAGTGTGTGCTTTCAAAAAAGTTGTTATTCTGCCTTGGGTTATCACACAGAAGTGAAGGAAAGCTGTATTCAACTTAGTTTTAAAAAGTGGGTAAGATACTGCTTTTGCAGATTTCCGAGTGCTTTCAAAAAAGTTTTTCGGCCCAGGGAAAGCACATAGAAGTAAATGAAAGCTGTATTCAACTTAATTTTCATAACAGTGTAACAAACTGCTTTCACAGACTTCCAAGTGAATGTTTTGACAAAAGATGATTTTCAGCTCAGGGAAAACATATAGAAGTGGATGAAAAGTGTAATCAACTTAGTTTTCAAAACTGGGTAACATTCTGCTTTTGCAGAGTTCCAAGTGAGTGCTTTCAAAAAAATTGTTTTTCAGGCCAGAGAAAACACATAGAAGTGAAGGAAAGCTGTATTCAACTTAGTTTTCAAAACTGTGTAACATGCTGCTTTTCCAGAGTTCCAAGAGAATTCTTTGAAAAAAAGTTGATTTTCAGCACAGGGAAAACACATAGAAGTGAATGAAGTGTATTCAACACTGTTTTCAAAACTGTGTATCATACTGTTTTCTCAGAGTTCCAGTGAGTGCTTTCAAAGAAAAACTTTTTCAGCCCAGGGAAAACACAGAGAAGTGAATGACAGTTGTACTCAACTTAGCTTTCAAAACTGCGTAACATATTGCTTTTGCAGAGTTCCAGTAAGTGCTTTAAAAAAAATTCTTTTTCAGCCCAGGGAAAACACATAGAAGTCAATGAAGCTGTATTCAACTTCATTCTCAAAACTGCATAACATACTGCTTTCAGAGAGTTCCAAGAGAGTGCTTTGACAAAAGTTGATTTTCAGACAATTTAAAACACTTAGGAGTGAATGAAGGCTGGATTCCACTTAGTTTTCAAAACTGTGTAACACTCAGTTTTCACAGGATTCCATGTGAGTGCTTTCAAAAGCCCTGTTTTTCATGCCTGTGAAAACACATAGAGGTGAACGAAAGCTGTACTCAACTTGGTTTTCAAAAGAGTGTAACATACTTCTTTCACAGAGTTCCAAGTAAGTGCTTACAAAAAAGTTGTTTTTCCACCCAGGGAAATACATAGATGTTAATGAAATTTGTTTTCAACTTAGTTTTCAAAACTGTGTAACATACTGCTTTCACAGAGTTCCAAGTGAGTGCTTTCAAAAAAATTATTTTCCAGCCCAGGGAAAACACATAGAAGTGAAAGAAATCTTTATTCAAATTAGATTTCAAAACTGTGTAACATCTTTCACAGTGTTCCTAGGGAAAGCTTTCTAAAAAGTTGTTTTTCAACACACAGGAAACAAATAGAGGTCAATGAAAGCTGTATTCAACTTAGCTTTCAGTACTGTGCAACATACTTTCACAGAGTTTCAAGTGGGTGCTTTCAAAGAAGTTGTTTTTCAGCCCAGGGAAAACACACAGAAGTGAATTGAAGCTGTGTTGAACTTAGTTTTCACAACTGAATATCATACTGCTTTCACAGAGTTCCAAGTGATTGCCTCCAAAAAAGTAATTTTTAAGCCCTGGGAAAACACATAGAAAGCAATGAAAGGTGTATTCATCTTAGTTTTCAAACTGTGTAACATATCATTTTCACACATTTTGAAATGTGTGCTTTCAAAAAAGTTGTTTTTCATCCCTGGGAAAACTCATAGAGGTGAAAGAAAGCTGTATTCAACTTTGTTTGAAAACAGTGTAACATAATGTTTTAACTAAGTTTCAAGTGAGTGCTTTCAAATAAGTTATTTTTCAGCCCAGGGAAAACACATAGTTGTGAAAGAAAGCTTTATTCAACTTAGTTTTCAAAACTGTGTAACATACTGCTTTCACTGAATCCAAGTGGGTGCCCTCAAAATATAATTTTTAGCCCAGGGTAAACACAGAGAAAGAAACAATAGTGGTATTCAACTTGTTTCACAAAAGCGTGTAACATAGTGCTTTCACAGATTTCCAAGTGAGTGCTTTCAAAAAAGTAGATTTTCAGCACAGGGAAAACACATAGAAGTGAAAGAAAGCTGTACTCAACTAAGTTTTCAAAACTGTTCAACAGACTGCTTTCACAGGGCTCCACGTGAGTGCTTTCAAAAGATGATTTTAATCCCAGGGAAAACACATAGAAGTGAATGAAATCTGTGTGCAACTTAGTTTTCAATACTGTGCAACATACTGCATTTGCAGATTTCCAAGTGAGCGCTTTCAAAAGTGCTGTTTTTATGCCCAGGGAAAACACATAGTTCTTAAAGAAATCTGTATTCCACTTAGATTTCAAACTGTGTAACATACTGCTTCCACAGTTTTACAAGAGAGTGCTTTCAAAAAAGTTGTTTCTAAGCCAAGGGAAAACACTTGGAAGTGAATGAAAGCTGTATTCAGGTCAGTTTTCAAAACTGTGTAACATATCGCTTTCAAAGAGTTCCAAGTGAATTCTTCAACAAAAGTTCTTTATCAGCCCAGGAAAAACACATAGAAGTGTATGAAAGCTGTATTCAACTTAGTTCTCAAAACTGTGTTACATACTGCTTTGGCAGAGTTCCAACTGACTGCTTTCAAAAAGTTTTTTTCACCACGGGGAAATGCATAGAAGTGAATGAAAGCTGTATTCAAGTTGGTATTCAAAGCTGTGTAACATAATCCTTTTGCAGAGTTCCAAGTGAATCGTTGAAAAAAGATGATTTTCAGCCCAGGGAAAACAAATAGAAGTGGATTAAAACTGTATTCAACTTAGTTTCCAAAACTGTGTAACATAATGCTTTTGCAGAGCTGCAGTGAGTGCTTTCAAAAAATTCAGTTTCAGCCCAGGGAAAACACAGAGAAGTGAATGAAAGCTGTATTCCACTTAGTTTTCAAAACTGCAATAACATACTGCTTTCACAGACTTCCAGTGAGTGCTTTCAAAAAACTTCTTTTTCAGCCCAGGGGAAACACATAGAATTGAATGAAAGCTGTATTCAACTTAGTTTTCAAAAGTGTGTAACATACTGCTTTCACAGAGTTCCAAGTGAGTGCGGTGAAAAACGTTTCTTTTAAGCCCAGGGAAAACACATAGAAGTGAATGAAAGCTGGATACAACTTTTTTTTCAGAAATTTGTAATATATGGATTTCATAGAGTTGCATGACAGTGCTTTCAGAAATTTGTTTTTTTAGCCCAGGGAAAAGACATAGAAGAGAATGAAAGCTGTATTCTACTTACTTTTCAAACTGTGTATATACTGTTTTCAGAGTATTCCAGGTGAGCGCTTTTGAAAAAGTTGTTTTTCAGCCCAGAGAAAACACATAGAAGTGAAAGAAAGCTGTAATCAACTTACTTTTCAAAAGCGTGTAACATAATGCTTTTGCACAGTTCCAAGGCAGCACTCTCAAAAAAGTACTTTTTCATCCCTGGGAAGACACATAGAAGTGAATGAGAGCTGTTTTCAACCTAGTTTTTAAACTTTGCAAAATACTGTTTTTGCAGAATTCTAAGTGAGTGCTGTAAAAATGTGGTTTTTCATCCCAGGGAAAACACCTAGAAGTGAATGAAAGCTGTATTCAACTTAATTTTCATAACTGTGTAACATACTGCTGTCACTGAGTTCCAAGTGAGTGCTTTCAAAAAAGTTGTTTTTCAGCACAGGGAAGACACACAGAAGTGAACGAAAGCTGTATTGAACTTAGTTTTCAAAACTGTGTAGCATACTGCTTTCGAACAGTTCCAAGTGACTGCTTTCAAAAAAATTGTTTTTCAGCACAGGGAAAATACATAGATGGGAATGAAAGCTGCATTCATCTTAGATTTCAAAAGTGTGTAACATACTGCTTTTGCAGTGTTCAAAGTGAGTGCTTTGAGAAAAGTTGTTTTTGAGCCCAGGGAAAACACATAGAAGTGAAAGAAATCTGTATACAACTTAATTTTAATAACTGCGTGACATACTGATTTCACAGATTTCCAACAGAGTGCTTTCATAAAAGATGTCTTTCATCCCAGGGCAAACACATTGAAGTGAAAGGAAACTGTATACAATTTAGTTTTCAAAACTGTGAAGCATACTGCTTTTTCTCTGTTCCAAGTGAGTGCTTTCAGTAAAGTTATTTTTCAGCCCTGGGAAAACACTAAGAGGTGAAACAAAACTGTATTCTACTTAGTTTTCAAAACTGCATAACATACTGCTTTCGGAGAGTTCCAAGTGAGTGCTTTGAGAAAAGTTGTTTTTCAGCCCATTCAAAACCCATAGAAGTGAATGAAAACTAGATCCATCTTAGTTTCCAAAACTGTGTATTATACGGCGTTCACAGTGTTCCATGTGAGTGCTTTCAGAACACCTGTTTTTCAGCCCAGGGAAAACACATATAAGTGAATGAAAGCTGTATTCTACTCAGTTTTACACTGTGTAACAAACTGCTTTTCCAGAGTTCCAAGAGAGTGCTTACAAAATAGTTGTTTTTCAGCACGGAGAAAACACACAGAAGTGAATGAAAGCTGTATTCAACACAATTTTCCAAACTGTGTAACATACTGCTTTTCCAGAGTTCCAAGTGAGTGTTTTCAAAAAAGCACTTTCTCATCCCTGGGGAAACACATAGAAGAGAATGAAAGGTGTATTCCACTTAGTTTTCAAAACTGTGTTTCATACTGCTTTCATGGATTTCCAAGTAAGTACATTCAAAAGAGTTGTTTTTCAGCCCAGGAAAAATGCATGGAAGTGAATGAAATCTGAATTCAACATAGTTTTCAAAGGTGTGTAAAATTCTGCTTTCGCAGAGTTCAAAGTGAATGCTTTCAGAAAAATTGTTTTTCACCCCAGGGAAAACACAGAAGTGAATGAGAGCTGGATTCCACTTTGCTTTCAAAAGTGTGTAACATACTGCTTTCACAGAGTTTCAAGTGAGTGCTGTGACAAAAGTTGTTTTTAAACCCATGGAGAACACAAGATAGAATGAAAGCTGGATTCAACTTAGTTTTGAAAACTGTTTAATACACTGCTTTCATAGAGTTCCCTGTGAGTGCTTTCAGAAAAGTTGTTTTTCAGCCCAGGGAAAACACATAGAAGTGAATGAAAGCTGTACACAACGTTTTTACACAGCTGTGCAAAGTACTGCTTTTGCAGCATTCCAAGTGAGTGCTTTCTAAAAAGTTTCCTATCAGCCCAGGGAAAACACATAGAAGTGAATGGAAGCTGTATTCAACTTAGTTTTGAAAACTATGCAACATAATGCTTTTGCAGAGTTCCAAGAGAGTGCTTTCAAATAAGATGTCTTTCAGCCCAGGGAAATCACTCAGAAGTGAATGAAAGCTGTATTCAACAGTTTTCTAAACTGTGTAACATACAGCTTTTGCAGAGTTGCAAGTGTGTGCTTTCAAAAAGGTTTTTTCCTCAGGGAAAACACATAGAAGTGAGTGAAGGCTGTATTCAACTTAGTTTTCAAAACTGAGTGATATTCTGCTTTCTCAGAGTTCCAACTGAGTGCTTTGACCAAAGTTGTTTTTCAGCCCTGGAAAAACACATATTATTGAATGAAAAGTGTATACCACTTAGTTTTCAAAATGTTGTTTCATACAGCTTTCATGGAGCTCCAAGTGAGTGCTTTCAAAACAGTTGTTTTTCAGCCAAGGGAATACACATAGAAGTGACTGAAAGCTATATTCAGCATAGTTTTCAAAACTGTGTAACATACTGCTTTCACAGAGTCCCAAGTGTGTACTTTCAAAAAAGGTATTTTTAGCCCAGGGAAAACACATAGAAGTGAATGAAAGATGTAGTCAACTTAGCTTTCAAAACTGGGTAACACTGCTTTCTCAGAGTTGAAACGTAATGCTTTCACAGAGTTCCATGTGAGTGCTTTCAATAAACTTGTTTTTCACTCCAAAGAAATCAAACAGAAATGAATGAAAGCTGTATACAACTTGGTTTTCCAAACTGTGTAACATACTGCTTTTGCAGAGTTCCAAGTGAGTGCTTTAAAAAAAAATGTTTTTTCAGCCCAGAGAAAACACATAGATTTGACAGGAAGCTATATTCAACTTCCTTTTTGAAAGTGAGTTGCAGACTGCTTTCACAGTGTTGCAACTGAGTGCTTTCAAAAAAGTAGATTTTCAGCCCAGGGAATACACAAAGAAGTGAATGAAAGCTGGAATCAGCTTAGTTTTCAAAACACTGTAACATACTGCTTTCACAGAGTTCCAACTGAGTGCTTTCAAAAAAGTTGTTTTTCAGCGCAGGGAAAACACATAGAAGTGAATGAAAGCTGGATTCATCTTAGATTTCAAAACTGTGTAACATACTGCTTTCACAGAGTTCCAAGAGAATGCTTTCAAAAAATTACTTTTTCACCCATGAGAAAACACATAGAAGTGAATGAAAACTGTATTCAACTTAGTTTTCAAAACTGTGTAACATACTGCTTTTGCAGAGTTCCAAGTGAGTGCTTTGGCAAAAGTTGTTTTCCGCCCAGGGAAAACACATTGAAGTGAAAGAAATCTGTGTTCCTCTTAGATTTCAAAGCTGTGTTTCATGCTGCTTTCGTGGAGTTCCAGGTGAGTACATTCAAAAAAAGGTTTCTTTCATCCCGGGAAAAAAACATAGAAGAGAACAAAAGGTTTATTCAATTTAGTTTTCAAAGCAGTGTAACATACTGATTTTGCAGAGTTCCAAGTGAGTGCTTTCAAAAAAGGTGTTTTATGGCTGGGGGGAAACACATAGAATTCAATGAAAGCTATATTCCACATAGTTTTCAAAACTGTGTAACAAACTACTTTTGCAAAATTCCAAGAGAGTGCTTTCAAAAAATTACTTTTTCAAGCATGAGGAAACACATAGAAGTGAATGAAAACTGTATTCAACTTCGATTTTGAAAGTGTGTAACATACTGCTTTCAAAGAATTCCAAGTGAGTACTTTCAAAAAAGTACCCTTTCAACCAAGGGAAAACATATTGTTGTGAATGAAAGCTGTATTCAACATAGTTTTCAAAACGGTGCAACATACAGCTTTACCAGAGGAACAAGTGAGTCCTTTCACAAAAGGTCTTTCTCTGCCTGGGGAAAACAGATAGAAGTGAATGAATGCTGTATTCAGCCTCGTTTTCAAAACTGTTCAAGATACTGCTTTCACAGAGTTCCAAATAAGTGCTCTCAAAAAAGACTTTCCTCATACCAGGGAAAACACAAAGAAGTGAATGAAGGCTGTATTCAACTTAGTATGCAAAACTGTTTAAAATATTACTTTTGAGGATTTCCAAGTGAGTGCTTGCAAAAAAGTTGCTTTTCAGCCCATGTAAAACACATAGAAGATAATGAAAGCTGTATTCCTCTTAGTTGTCAAAACTGTGTTACATACAGCTTTCGCAGGGTTCCAACTGTGTGATTTGACAAAAGTTGTTTTTCAGCCCACAGAAAACACATAGAAGTGAATGGACGCTGTATTCAACTAAGTTCTCAAAGCTGTGTAACATACAACTTTTGCAGAATTCCTAGTAAGTGCTTTGACAGAAGTTGTTTTTTTATCCCTGGGAAAACAGATAGAAGAGAATGAAAGCTGTATTCAACTTAGTTTTCAAAACTGAGTTTCATACCTCTTTCATGGAGTTCCAAGTGAGTGCTTTGAAAAAAGGTTTTCAGCCCAGGGAAAAAACATAGAAGTGAATGAAGAATGTCTTCTACTTAGTATTCAAAACTGTGTAACATACTGCTTTCACAGAGTTCTAAGGGTGTGCTTTCAGAGAAGTTGTTTTTCAGCCCATTGAAAACACATAAAAGTGAATGAAATCTGTATTCAATATAGATTTCAATACTGTGTAACATACTGCTTTCATGGAATTCTAGGAGAGTGCTTTCAAAAAAGACATCTTTCAGCCCAGGGAAAATACGTAGAAGTGAAGGAAAGCTGTATAGATCTTAGTTTTCAAAACTCTGTAAGATACTGCTTTCATAGAATTCCAGGAGAGTGCTTTCTAAAAAGATGTCTTTCAGGCCATTGAAGACACACAGAAGTGAATGAAAGCTGTTTTCTACTTAGTTTTCAAAACTGTGTACCATAGTGCTTTCACAGAGTTCCAAATGAGTGCTTTCAAAAAAGTTCTTTTACAGCCCGGGGAAAACACAGAGACATGAATGAAAGCTGTATTCAACACATATTTCAAAACAGTGTAAAATAGTGCTTTAACAGAGTTCCAAATGAGTGATTTCAAAAAAGGATTTTTTTTTAGCCAGGTAAAACACATAGAATTGAAAGAATCCTGTATTCATCTTAGTTTTCAAAACTGTGTAACATAGTACTTTCGCTGAATTCCAAGTGAGTGCTTTCAAAAAACATCTTTTTCAACCTAAGGAAACCACATAGAATTCAATGAAAGCTGTATTCAAATAAGTTTTAAAAACTGTAACATTCTCCTTTGTGGCAGATTTCCAGGTGAGTACTTTCAAAAAAATTGCTTTTCAGCCCATGGAAAACACACAGAAGTGAATGAAAGCTGTATTCAATGTAGTTTTCAAAACTGTGAAACAAGTGAATGAAAGGTGTTTTCTACTTAGTATTCAAAACTGTGTAACATACTGCTTTCAGAGTGTTCCAAGTGGGTGCTTTCAAAAAATTATTTTTCAGCCCGTGGTAAACTCATAGAAGTGAATGAAAGCTGTATTCAGCTTAGTTTTCAAAACTGTGGAACATACTGCTTTGAAAGAGTTCCAAGTGAGTGCTTTCAAAAATTGATATTCAGCCCAAGGAAAACACACTGAAGTCAATGAAACCTGCATTGACCTTAGGTTTCAAAACTGTGTACCATAATGTTTTCACAGAGTTCCAACGGAGTGCTTTAAAAAAGTTGTTTTTCACCCCCAGGAAAACACATAGAAGTGAATGAAAGCTGTATTCAACTTAGTTTTCCAAACTGCATAACATCCTACTTTTGTAGAGTTCCAAGTGAGTGCTGTTAAAAAAGGATTTTTCATCTCAGGGGAAATATATAGAAGTGAATGAAAGCTGTATTCAAGTTGGTTTTCAAACTGTGTAACATTCTGCTTTCACAGGGTTCAAAGTGAGGGCTTTCAAAGAAGATGTTTTTCAGCCAAGGGGAAACACATAGAAGTGATTGAAAGCTGTATTGAAGTTAGTTTTCAAAACTGTGTAACATACTTCTTTTGCAGCCTTCCAAGAGAGTGCTTTCAACAAAGTTGTTTTTCAGCCACAGGAAAACACATAGAAATGAATGGAAGCTGTATTCAACTTAGATTTGAAAAGTGTGTAACATACTGCTGTCACAGATTTCCAACTCAGTGCTTTGACTACAGTTGTTTATCAGCCCAGAGAAAACACATAGAAATGAATGAAAGCTGTATTCAACTTATTTTTCAATAATGTGTAACATACTGCATTCACAGAATTCCAAGAGAGTGCACTTAAAAAAATTGTTTTCCAGCCCAGGGAAAACACATAGAAGTGAATGAAAGGTGTATTCAGCTTAGTATTCAAAACTGAGTAAGGTACTGCTTTTTCAGAGTTCCAAGTGAATGTTTTGACCAAAGTTGTTTTTCAGCCCAGTTAAAACACATTGAAGTGAATGAATGCTGTATTCAACTTAGCTTTCAAAAGTGTATAACATACTGCTTTCACAGAGTTCCAAGTCAGTACTTTCAAAAAAGTAGTTTATCAGCCCACGGAATACAAATAAACCTGAAGGACAGCTGTGCTCAACTTTCTTTTCAAAACTGTTTAGCATCCTGCTTTCCCAGAGTACCAAGTGAGTGCTTTCAAAAAAATGGTTTATCAGACAAGGGAAAACACACAGAGTTGAATGAAAGCTGTATTCAACTTAGACTCAAAACTGTGCAACATACTGTTTTCACAGAGTTCCAAGAGAGTCCTTTCAATAAAGCAGTTTTTCAACCCAGGGAAACACATAGAAGTGAATGAAACTGTGTTCATCTCATCTTTCAAAACTGTGTAATATACTGCTTTGGCAGAGTTTGAAGTGGGTGATTTATAAAATGTTGTTTTCCATCCCAGGGAAATCACATAGAAGTGAAAGAATGCTGTATTAAAATCAGTTTTCAATACTGTGTAACATACTACTTTCACAGCGTTCCTAGTGAGTACCTTGAAAATAGTTGCATTTCTGTTCATTTAGAAAACAGAGAAGTGAATGAAAGCTTTATTCAACATAGTTTTAAAAACTGTGTACAATTTTGCTTTCGCAGAGCTCCAAGTGACTGCTTTGACAAAAGTTATTTTTCGGCCGAGGGAAAACACATAGAAGTGAATGAAAGTTGTATTCAACTAAGTTTTCAAAACAGTGTAACATTCTGCTTTCACAGAATTCCAAGTGGGTGCTTCCATAAAAGATGTTTTTCAGCCCAGGGAAAACACATAGAATTGAAGGAAAGCTATATTTAACTTAATTTTCAAAAATGTTTAACATACTGCTTCCACACAGATCCATGAGAGTGCTTTCAATAAAAGTTGTTTATCAGCCCAGGGAATACACATAGAACAGAAGAAAAGCTGTATTCAACTTAGTTTTCAAAATTGTGTAACATACTGCTTTCCCAGAGTTCCAAGAGAGTGCTTTAAAAAAGGGGATTTTCAGGCCAGGGAAAGCACATAGGGGTGAATGACAACGGTATTCAAGAAAGTTTCAGATCTGTACAGCCTACTGCTTTTGCAGAGATCCAAGTGAGTGTTTTCAAAACGGTTGTTTTTCAGCTCAGAGTAAACACATAGTCCTGAATGAAAGCTGTATTCAATGTAGTTTTCAAAACTGTGTAACATAATTCTTTCCCAGAATTCCAAGTGAGCGCTTTCAAAAAAGTTATTTTTCAGCCCAGGGAAATCATTTAGGAGTGAATGAAAGCTGTATTCAACTTAGTTTTCAAAACTGTGTAACATAATGCTTTTGCAGATTTACAAGTGAGTGTTTTCAAAAAAGTTGTTTTTCAGCCGAGAGAAAATACATAGATGTGAAACAAAGTTGTATTCAACTTAGTTTTCAAAACTATAAAATACTGCTTTTGCAGAGCTTGAAGTGAGTGATTTAAAAATGTTGTTTTTCATCCAAGGGAAAACACATAGAAGTGAATGAAAGCTGTGTTCAAGTTAGTTTTCAAAACTGTGTAACATACTGCTTTCACAGAGCTCCAAGGGAGTGCTTTCAAAAAGTTGTTTTTCAGCTCAGGAAAAACAAATAGAAGTGAATAAAAGCTGTATTCAACTTAGTATACAAAACTGTGTAACATGCCGCTTTAGCAGAGTTACAATTGAGTGATTCAAAAAAGATGGTTTTCTGCACAGCGAAAACACATAGAAGTGAATGAAAGATGTATTCAATTTACTTTTCAAAGCTATGTAACATGCTGCTTTGCAGATTTCCAAGTGAGTGCAATCAATAAAGTTGTTTTTCAGCTCAGGGAAAACACAAAGAAGTGAATGAAAGCTGTTTGAAAATCAGTTTTAAATACTGTGTAACAAACTGCTTTTGCACAGTTCTTAGTGAGTGCTTTGAAAAAAGTTGCATTTCATTCCAGTTAACACAGAGAAGTGAATGAAAGCTTTTTTCAACTTAGATTATGAAACTGTGTACCATACTGCTTTTGCAGTGTTCCAAGTGAGTGAATTGACAACAGTTGTTTCTCAGCCCATGGAAAACACATAGAAGTGAGTAAAAGCTGTATTCAACATAGTTTTCAAAACTGTGTAACATACTGCTTTCACAGAGTTCCAAATAAGTGCTATCAAAATTGTTTCTCATTCCAGGGAAAACACATAGAAGTGAATGAAAGCTGTATTCAACTTAGTTTTCAAAACTGTGTAACATAGTGCTTTCACGGATTTCCAAATGATTGCTTTGACAAAAGTTGTTTTTCATTCCACAGAAAGCACACAGAAGTGAATGAAAGCTGTATTCAACTTAGTGTACAAAACATTGTAACACACAGCCTTCACAGCGTTCCAGGTGAGTGCTAACACAAAAGTTGTTTTTCATCCCATGGAAAGCACATAGAAGTGAATGAAAGCTGTATTCAACTTAGTTTTCAAAACTGTGTAACATGCTGCTTCTGCAGATTTCCAAGTGATGGCTTTCAAAAAAGTTGATTTTCAGCCCAGGGAAAACACATAGAAGTTCATGAAAACTTTATTCAACTTAGTCATTAAACCTGTGTAACATACTGATTTTACAGAGTACCAAGAGATAGCTTTCAAAAAGGTTGTTCTTCAGCCCAAGGAAAACATATAGAAGTGAATGAAACCTGTATTCAACTTAGTTTCTAAACTGTATATCATACTGTTTTCAAAGAGTTCAAATTGAGTGCTTTCAAAAAAGTTGTTTTTCAGCCTAGGGAAAACACATAGAAGTGAATAATAGCTGTATTCAACTTATTTTTCAGAACTGTGTAACATACTGCTTTTGCAGAGTTCCAAGTGTTTGCTTTCAAAAAAGTTGTTTTTCAGCCCAGGGAAAACACGTAGAAGTGAATGAAAGCTGTATTCATCTTATTTTTCAAAGCTCTGTAACATACATGTTTCACAGAGCTCCAAGTGAGTGCTTTCAAAAAATTGTTTTTCAGCACAGGTTAAACACATAGAAATGAATGAAAGGTGTATTCAAATTAGTTTTAAAAAGTGTGTAACATACTGCTTTCAGAGAGCTCCAGGTGAGTGGTTTCAAAAAAGATCTTCTTCAGCCCTTGAAAAAAATAGAATTGAATGAAAGCTGTATTCATCTTAGCATTCAAAACTGTGTAACATAGTGCATTCACAACATTCCAAGTGTGTTCTTTGACAAAAGTTATGTTTCAGCCATGGGAAAACACATAGAATTGAATGAAAGCTGTATTCATTTAGATTTAAAATTGTTAACATACTGGTTTCACAGAGTTCCAAGTGAGTGCTTTCAAAAAAGTTGTTATACAACCCAGGGAACACACATAGAAGTGAATGAAAGCTGTATTCAAATTTGATTTCAATCTGTGTAATATACTGCTTTCACAGAGGTACAAGTTAGTTCTTTCAAAAAAGTAGTTTTTCAGTGTAGGGAAAACACATAGAAGTGAATTAAACTTGTGTAGTACTTAATTTTCAAAACTGTGTAATGTAGTGCTTTTGCAGAGTTCCAGATCAGTGTTTTAGAGAAATTGTTTCACTCCAGGGAAAACACATAGAAGTGAATGAAAGCTCTATTCAGCTTAGTTTTCAAAACTGTGCAACATACTACTTTCACAGAGTTCCAAGGGTGTTCTTTCAAAAAAGTTGTTCTTCAGATAAGGGAAAACACATAGAAGTGAATAAAAACTGTATTCACCTTAGTTTTGAACACTGTGTAACATACTGATTTCACAGATTTCCAAGTGGGTGCTTTCAAAAACTTGTTTCTCTGCTCAGGAAAAACACATAGAAGTGAATGAAAGCGGTATTCGACTTAGTTTTATAAATTGTGTAACATACTGCTTTTCAGAGTTCCAAGTGAGTTCTTTGAGAAGAGTTGTCTTTCAGCACAGGGTAAACACATAAAAATGAATGAAAGCTGTATTCAACTTACTTTTCTAAACTGTGTACCATATAGCTGTTCCAGGATTCAAAGTTAGTGCTTTGACAACAGATGTTTTTCAGCCCAGGGAAAACACATAGAAGTCAATGAAAGCGGTATTCAACTTAGTATTCAAAACTGAGCATCATACTGCTTTGGCAGATTTCCAATGGAGTGCTTTCAAAAAAGATTTATTTCAGACCAGTGAAAACACATAGAAGTCAAGGAAGGCTGTTTTCAATTTTGTTTTCAAAACAGTGTAACATGATACTTTCACAGAGTTCCAAGTAAGTGCTTTCAAAAAGTTGTTTTTCAACCCAGGGAAAACACATAGAAGTGAACAAAAGCTGTATACAACTTAGTTTTCAAAAAGGTGCAACATGTTGCTTTTGCAGAGTTGCATGTGTGTTCTTTGAAAAAGTTGTTTTTCAACCAAAGGAAAACACAGAGAAGTTAATGAAATCTGTATTCAGCTTTGTTTTCAGAGCTGTGTAACATTCTTCTTTCACAGAGTTCAAAGGGTGAGCTTTCAAAACGTTGTTCTTCAGCTAAGGGAAAACATAGAAGTGAATGAAAGCTGAATTCAACTCAGTATTCAAAAGTGTGTAACATAATGCTTTAGCAGTGTTTCATTTGAGTGCTTTCAAAAAATGTGTTTTTCAGCCTTGGGAAAACACATAGAAATGAATGAAAGCTGTATTCAACTTAGTTTTCAAAACTGTGTAACATACTGGTTTCACAGAGTTCAAAGTGATTGCTTTCAAAAAAGATTTTTTTCAGCAGAGGGAAAACATATAGAATTAAATGAAAGCTGTATTCAACTTAGTATTCAAAACTGTGTAACATACTTCTTTCGCAAGGTTCCACGTGATTGCTTTGGCAAAAGAATATTTTCAGACCTGGGAAAACACAGAGAAGTGAATGAACTCTGTACTCAACTTAGATTTAACAATTGTGTAACACACTGGTTTCACAGAGTTCCAAGAAAGTGCTTTCAAAAAAGTTATTTTTCAGCCCAGGGAAAACACAGAGAAGTGAATGAAAGCTGTACTCAAATTTGTTTTCTAACTGTATAACTTTCTGCTTTCACAGAGTTCCAGGTGAGTGCTTCCAAAAGTTGTTGCTGAGACCAGGGAAAACACACAGAAGTGAATGAAAACTGTATGCAACATAGTTTACATAACTTTTTAACATACTGCTTTCACAGAGTTCCTGGTGTGTGCTTACAAAAGTTGTTTTTATTCCCAGTAAAAGAACATAGAAGTGAATGAAAGCTGTATTCAACTTTGTTTCAAATGGTGTAACATATTGCTTTTGCAGAGTTAAAAGTGAGTGCTTTCAAAAAGTTGTTTTTAAGCCCATGTAAAACACATAGATGTGAAAGAAATCTGAATACAACTTAGTATTCAAAACTGAGTAACATACTGCTTTTGCAGAGTTCGAAGTGAGTGCTTTAAAAAAGTTGTATTTCAGGCCATGGAAAACACACAGAAGTGAATGAGAGCTGTTTCCAACTTAGATTTCAAATTTGTATAACACTGCTTTTGCAGAGCTCCAAGTGCATGCTTTCAAAGTAGTTGACTTCATCCCTGGGAAAAAAACATATAATTAAATGAAAGCTGTATTCAACTTAGTTTTCAAAACTGTGTTACATAATGCTTTCACAGAGTTCCAAGTGAGTGCTTTGACAAAAGTTGCTTTTCAGCCCAGGGAAAAAACATACATGTGAATGAAAGCTGCATTCAACTTAGTTTTCAAAACTGTGTAAAATAATGCTTTCACAGAGTTTCAAGGGAATGCATTCAAAAAAGTTCTTTTTCAGCCCTGGGAAAATGCTAGAAGTGAATGAAAGCTGTATTCAAGTTAGTTTTCAAAACTGTGAATGTTACTCCTTTCACAGAATTCCAAGTGTGTGCTTTCAAAAAAGTTGTTCTTCAGCTAAGAGGAAACACATAGAAGTGAATGAAAGCTGTATTCAAGTTAGTTTTCAAAACTGTATAACATACTGCTTTTGCACAATTCCAAGTTAGTGTTTTCAAAAAAGTAGTTTTTCAGCCCAGGGAAAACACATAGAAGTGAATGAAATCTATATACAGCTTAGTTTTCAAAACTGTGTAGCATAATGCTTTTGAAGAGTTCCAAGTGAGTGCTTCAAAAAAAGTTGTTTTTCAGCCCAGGGAAAAGACATACAAGTGAATGAAAGTTGTATTTAATTTAGTTTTCAAATGTGTGCAACATACAGCTTTCACAGAGTTCCAACTGACTGCTTTCAAAAAAGTTGTTTTACAGCCCAGGGAAACACACACAAGTGAATGAAAGCTGTATTCAACTTAGTTTTCAAAAGTGTGTAACATACAGCTTTCACAGTGTTCCAAGTGCGTGTCTCAAGAAAGTTGATTTTCATCCCAGGGAAAACACATAGAAGTGAATGAAATCTGTATTCAGCTTTGTTTCAAAACTGTTTACCATACAGCTTTCATGGAGATCCAAGTGAGTGCTTTGAAAAAAGCTGTTTTCATGTGCAGGGAAAACACATAGATGTGAAAGAAAGCTGTATTCAAGATAGTTTTCAGAAATCTGTAACATAGTATTTCTCAGAGATCCAGGTAAGTCCTTCCAAAAAGTTGTTGTTCAGCCAAGGGAAAACACATAGTAGTGAATGAAAGCTGTATTCCACTTAGTTTTCAAGAGTGTGTAACATTCTACTTTTGCAGAGAACCAAGTGACTGTCTCAAAAATGATTTTTTTTTCCACCCAGGGAAAACAAATAGATGTGAATGACAACTGTATTGAACATAGTTCCAAAACTCTGTACCATAAAACTTTTGTGGAGTTCTAAGTGCGTGCTTTGACAAAAGCTGTTTTTCAGCGTAGGGAAAAGACATAGAAGTGCATGAAAACTTTATTCAACTTAATTTTCAGAACTGTGAAACATACTGCTTTCACAGAGTTCCAGGTGAGTGCTTCCAAAAACTTGCTGTTGAGCCCAGGGAAAACACATAGAAGGGAATGAAAGCTGTATCCAACATAGTTTTCAAAAATGTGTAACACACTCCTTTTGCAGAGTTCCTGGTGTTGGCTTACAAAAAGTTGTTTTTCTGCTCAGGGAAAACACATAGAAGTGAATAAAAGCAGTAATCAACATTGTTTTGAAACTGTGTAACATATTGCCTTAACACAGTTCAAAGGGAGTGCTATAAAAAAGTTCTGTTTCAGCCCTGGGATAACACATAGAAGTGAATGAAAGCTGTATTCAACTGCATTTTTAAAACTGTGTACCATACGGCTTTCACAGTGTTCCAAGTGAGTGCTTTGATGAAAGTTGTTTTTCATCCAAGAAAAAACACATAGCAGTGAAAGAAAGCTGTATTCAACTTGGTTTTCAGAACTGTGTAACATGCTGCTTTTACAGACTTCCAAGTGAGTGCTTTAAAGAAAGTTGTTTTTCCAGCCAGGGAAAGCACATAGAAGTGAATGAAAGCTGTATTAAACTTAGAAGTCAGAACCCTGTAACATACTACTTTCAGAGAGTTCCATGTGACTGCTTTAAAAAAGTTGTTTTACAGCGCAATAAAACACATAGTAGCGAATGAAAGTTGCATTCAACTTAGTTTTCAAAACAGTGTAACATACTGCTCTTGCAGACATCCAAGTGAGTGCTTTGACAAAAGTTGTTTTTCAGCTCATGGAAAACACACAGAAGTGAATGTAAGCTTTATTCAACTTAGTTTTCAAAACTGTGTAACATACAGCTTTCAAAGACTTCCAAGTGAGTGCTGGCAAAAAAGGTTGTTTTTCAGCCCTGGGAAAAGACATGGAAGTGAATGAGAGCTGTATTCAAGTTAGTTTTTAAAATTCTGGAAAAAACTGCTTTCATAGAATTTCATGTGGGTGCTTTCAAAAAAGTCGTTTTTCAGCCCAGGGAAAACACATAGAAGTGAAAGAGAGCTGTATTCAACTTAGTTTCCAAAACTGTGTAACACTGCTTTCACAGAGTACCAAGTGAGTGCTTTCAAAAAGGTTGTTTTTCAGCCCAGGGAATGCACATAGAAGTGAATGAAAGCTGTACTCAACTTAGTTTTCAAAACTGTGTAACATACTGCTTTTGCAGATTTCCAAGTGAGTGCTTTCAAAATAGTTCTTTTTCATACCAGGCAAGACCCATAGAAGTGAATGAAAGCTGTATTCAACATAGTTTTCAAAACTGTGTAAAACACAGCTTTTGCAGTGTTCCAAGTGAGTGCTTCCGAAAAAGTTTCTTTTCAGCCCACGGAAAATGCATACAAGTGAATGAAAGCTGTATTCAAATTAGTTTTCAAAACTGTGTAACATACTGCTTTCACAGACTTCCAACTGTGTGTTTGACAAAAGTTGCTTTTCAGAACAGGGAAAACACATAGAAGTGAATGAAAACTTTATTGAACTTAGTTTTCAAAACTGTGTAACATAGTGCTTTCAAAGATTTCCAAGTGAGTGCTTGTAAAAACGGTTGTTTTTCAGCCCTGGGAAAAGACATGGAAGTGAATGAGAGCTGTATTCAAGTTAGCTTTTGAAATTGTGTAAAAAACTGCTTTCATAGAAGTTCATGTGTGTGCTTTCAAAAAAGTTGTTTTTCAGCCCAGGGAAAACCCAATGAAGTGAATGAAAGCTGTATTCCACTTAGTTTTCAAAACTGGGTAACATACTGCTTTCACAGCAGTCCAAGTGAATGCTTTCAAACAAGGTGTTTTTCAGCACCAGGAAGACACATAGGAGTGAAATACAGCTGTATTCATCTTAGCTTTCAAAACTGTGCAACATACTGCTTTTGCAGAGGTCCAAGTGACTGCTTTCAAAAAAGTTGTTCTTCAGCCCAGGAAAAACACATAGAATTGAAAGGAACCTCTAGTCAACTTAGGTTTCAAAATTGTGTAGCATACTACATTCGGAGATTTCCAAGTGAGTGCTTTCAAGAAAGTTGTTTTTCAGCCAAAGGAAAACACATAGAAGTGAATGAAACCTGTATTCAAATTAGTTTTCAAAACTGTGTAACAGACTACTTTCATAGAAATCCAGGTGAGTGCTTTCAAAAAAGTTGTACTTCAGCCGATGGAAAACACATAGAACTGAATGAATAGTGTTTTCAACTTATTTTTCAAAACTGTGTAACATACTGCTTTCAAAGAATTCCAAGTGAGTGCTTTCATGAAACTTATTTTTCAGCCCAGGGAAAACATATAGAAGTGAATGGAAGCTGTATTAAACTTAGATTTCAAAACTGTGTAACATACTGCTTTCACAGAGTTCCAAGTGAGTGCTTTCAAAATATAGGTTTCACAACCCAAGGAAAACATATAGCAGTGAATAAATGCAGTAAAATACTTAGATTTCAATTTGTGTAGCATAATGCTTTCATGCAGTTCAAAGTGCATGCTTTCAAAAAGGATTTTTCAAACCAGGAAAAGCATGTAGAAGTCAATGAAAGCTGGATTCAACTTAGTTTTCTAAACTCTGAAACATACTGCTTTCGCAGAGTTCCAAGTGAGTCTTTTCAGAAAAGTTATTTTTCAGCACAGGGAAAACACAAATAAGTAAATGAACATTGTGTAAAACTTAGATTTCAAAACTGTTTAACATACTGCTTTTGAAGAGTTCCAAGTGAGTGCTTCCAAAAAAGCTGTTTTTCATCCCAGAGAAAACACATAAGGGTTAATGAAAGCTGTATTCAACTTAAAATTCAAAACTGTGTAACCTATAGCTTTCTCAGAATTCTGAGTGAGTGCTTTCTAAAAAGCTCTTTTACAGCACTGGGAAAACACATGGACGTCTGTGAAAGCTGTGTTCAACATAGTTGTCAAAACTGTGTAACATACTGCTTTTGCAGAATACCAAGTGACTACTTTCCAAAAAGTTGTTTCCAGCACAGGGAAAAGGCATAGAAGTGAAGAATGCTGTAGTCAACTAAGTTTTCATAACTGTGTAACAAACTGCTTTCACAGAGTTCCAAGTGAGTGCATTCAAAAATGTTGTTTTTCAGGCCAGGGAAAACACATAGAACTGAAGGAAAGTTTTGTTCAACTTAGGTTACAAAACTGTGTATCATTCTGCTTTTGCAGAGTTCCAAATGAGTGCTTTCAAAAAAGATATTTTTCATACCAGGGAAAACATATAGATGTCAATGAAAGCTGCATTCAGCTTAGTTTTCAAAACTGTGTAACATAATGCTTTCTCAGAGTTCCAAGCGAGCGCTTTCAAAAAAGTTTTTATTCAGCCCAGGGAAATCAGATAGAAGTGAATGAGAGCTGTATTCCACTTCGTTTTCAAAACTGGGTAACCTACAGCTTTCACAGAGTTCCAAGTCAGTGCTTTCAAAAAAGTTGTTTTTTAACCCAGGGAAATCACTTAGAATTCAATGAAACCTGTATTCATCTTAGTTTTCAAAATTGTGTAACATACTGCTTTCACAGAGTAACAAGTGAGTGCATTCAAAAACGTTCTTTTCCTCCCCAGGGAAAACACAAAGAAGTGAAAAAAAGCTATATTCAATTTACTATTCAAAACTGTGTAACATACTGCCTTTGCAGAGCTCCAAGACAGTGCTTTGACAAAAGTTTTTTTTAGCTCTAAGAAAACACATAGAAGTGAATGAAAGCTGTATTCAACTTAGTTTCCAAAACTGTGTTTCATAATTCTTTTACAGAGTTTCAAGTGAGTGCTTTCAAAAAAGATTATTTCTGTCCAGGGAAAACACATAAAATTGAATGAAAGCTCTATTTAACTTAGTTTTCATAACTGTGTAACATACAACTTTTGCAGCATTTGAAGTGAATACTTTGACAAAAGTGGTTTAAAGCCCAGAGAAAACACATAGAAGTGAATGAAAGGTGTATTCAACTTAGTTTTCAAAACTGTGGTTCATAATGCTTATTCAGAATTCCAAGTGAGTGCTTTAAAAAAAGTTAATTTTCAAGCCAGGGAAAACACATAGAAGTGAATGAAAGCTGTATTCAATTTAGTTTTCAAAACTGTAACATACTGCTTTCACAGATTTCCAAGTGAGTGCTTTAAAAAAGTTGCTTTTCAGCCCAGGGAAAACAAATAGAAGTGAATGAAAGCTGTGCTCAACAAATTTTTCAAAGCTGTGTAACATGCTTCTTTCACAGAATTCCAATTGAGGGCATTCAAAAAAGTTGTTTCTCAGTACAGGGAAAAATGCATAGAAGGGAGAAAATGCTGTATTCAACTAAGTTTTCAAAACTGTGGAACATCCTGCTTTTGCAGATTTCCAAGTGAGTGCTTTCAAAAAAAGTTGTTTTTCAGCCGAGGGAAAACCCATCAAAGTCAATGAAAGCTGCATTCAACTTAGGTTTCAAAACTGGGTAACATACACCTTTTGCAGAATTCCAAGTGAATGCTTTCAAAAAAGTTGTTTTTCAACTGAGGGAAAACACTTAGAATTGAATGAATGTTGTATTCAACTTAGTTTTCAAAACTGTGTAACATAATTCTTTCGCAGGGTTCCAAGTGACTGCTTTGGCAAAAGAATATTTTCGGCCCTGGGTTAACACAGAGAAGTGAATGAAAGCTGTACTCATCTTAGATTTAACAATTGTGTAACACACTGGTTTCACAGAGTTCCAAGAGAGTGCTTTCAAAAAAGTTATTTTTCAGCCCAGGGAAAACACATAGAAGTGAATGTAAGCTGTATTCAAATTTGTTTTCAAAATTTGTAAATTTCTGCTTTCACAGAGTTCCAAGTGAGTGATTTCCAAATTTGTTTTTCAGTCCAGGGAAAACACAAAGACGTGAAAGAAATCTGTATAGAACTTAGTTTTCAAAACTGTGTAACACACTGCTTTACATGGTTCTAAGCGAGTGGTTTCCAAAAAGCTGTTTTTCAGCCCAAAGAAAACACATAGAAGTCAATGAATGCTGTATTCAGCTTAGTTTTCAGAACTGTGTAACATACTGCTTTCGCAGAGTTCCACGTGACTGCTTTCAAAACAGTTGTTTTTCAGCCCAGGGAAAACACATAGAAGTCAATGAAACCTGTATTCATCTCAGTTTTCAGAACTGTGTAACACTGCTTTTGCAGAGTTCCATGTGACTGCTTTCAAAAAAGTTGTTTTTCAGCCCAGGGAAAACACATAGAAGTGAATAAAAGCTGTTTTCAACTTAGATTTCAAAACTGTGTAATGCTCTGCTTCTGCAGAGCTCCAAGTGAGAGCTTTCAAAAAAGTTGTTTTTCAGCCCAGGAAAAACACGAAGTGAACGAAGGCTGTATTCATCTTAGTTTTGAGAACTGTAGCATACTGCTTTCGCAGAGTTCCTGGTGTGTGCTTACAAAAGTTGTTTTTATTCCCAGTGAAAGCACATAGAAGTAAATGGAAGGTGTATTCAACTTTGTTTTCAAATTGTGTAACATAATGCTTTTACAGAGTTAAAAGTGAGTACTTTCAAAAAGTTGTTTTTAAGCCCATGTAAAACACATAGATGTGAATGAAATCTGCATAGAACTTAGTATTCAAAACTGAGTAACATACTGCTTTTGCAGAGTTCCAAGTGAGTGCTTTCAAAAAAGTTGTTTTTAAGGCCTTGGAAAACACACAGAAGTGAATGAAAGCTGTTTCCAACTTAGATTTCAAATTTGTGTAACACTGCTTTTGCAGAGCTCCAAGTGTGTGCTTTCAAAGAAGTTGACTTCATCCCTGGGAAAACACATATAATTAAATGAAAGCTGTATTCAACTTAGTTTTCAAAACTGTGGAAAATAATGCTTTCACAGAGTTTCAAGGGAATGCTTTAAAAAAGTTGTTTTTCAGCCCTGGGAAAAATGCTAGAAGTGAATGAAAGCTGTATTCAAGTTAGTTTTCAAAACTGTGTAAGTTACTCCTTTCAAAGAATTCCAAGAGTGTGCTTTCAAAGAAGTTGTTCTTCAGCTAAGGGGAAACACATAGAAGTGAATGAAAGCTGTATTCAAGTTAGTTTTCAAAACTGTATAACATACAGCTTTTGCACAATTCCAAGTTAGTGTTTTCAAAAAAGTTGTTTTTCAGCCCAGAGAAAACACATAGAAGTGAATGAAATCTACATACAACTTAGTTTTTAAAACTGTGTAACATAATACTTTTGAAGAGTTCCAAGTGACTGTTTCAAGAAAAGTTGTTTTTCAGCCCAGGGAAAACACATAGAAGTGAATGAAATCTGTATTCAGCTTTGTTTCAAAACTGTGTACCATAAAGCTTTCACAGAGATCCAGGTGAGTGCTTGGACAAAAGCTGTTTTTCTGAGCAGGGAAAACACATACATGTGAAAGAAAGATGTATTCAAGATAGTTTTCAGAATTCTGTAACATAGTGTTTCTCATAGATCCAGGTAAGTGCTTCCAAAAAGTTGTTGTTCAGCCAAGGGAAAACACATATTAGTGAATGAAAGCTGTATTCCACTTAGTTTTCAAAAGTGTGTAACATTCTGCTTTCACAGAGTACCAAGTGACTGTCTCAAAAATGATTTTTTTTCTGCCCAGGGAAAACAAATAGATGTGAATGACAACTGTATAGAACTTAGTTCCAAAACTCTGTACCATAAAGCTTTCCTGGAGTTCTAAGTGAGTGCTTTGACAAAAGCTGTTTTTCAGCATAGGGAAAAGATATAGAAGTGCATGAAAGCTTTGTTCAACTTAATTTTCAGAACTGTGAAACATACTGCTTTCACAGAGTTCCAGGTGAGTGCTTCCAAAAACTTGCTGTTGAGCCCAGGGAAAACACATAGAAGGGAATGAAAGCTGTATCCAACATAGTTATCAAAAATGTGTAACACACTCGTTTTGCAGAGCTCCTGGTGTCAGCTTAGAAAAAGTTGTTTTTCTGCCCAGAGAAAACACGTAGAAGTGAATAAAAACTGTAATCAACATTGTTTTCAAACTGTGTAATGTATTGCTTTAACAGAGTTCAAAGGGAGTGCTAAAAAAAAGCTCTGTTTCAGCCCTGGGATAACACATAGAAGTGAATGAAAGCTGTATTCAACTGCGTTTTCCAAACTGTTTAATATACTGCTTTCACAGTGTTCCAAGTGAGTGCTTAGACAAAAGTTGTTCTTCATCCAAGGAAAAACACATAGCACTGAAGGAAAGCTGTATTCAACTTGGTTTTCAGAACTGTGTAACATACTGCTTTCACAGAATTCCAAGTGAGTGCTTTCAAGAAAGTTCCTTTTCAGGCCAGGGAAAGCACATAGAAGTTAATGAAAGCTGTAGTAACTTAGATTTCAAAATTGTAACATACTGATTTTGCAGAGTTCCAAGTGACTGCTTTCAAAATATATGTTTCAAATCCCATGGAAAACATATAGAAGTGAATAAATGCAGCAAAATACTTAGATTTCAAATTGTGTAGCATACTGCTTTCACGGAGTTCGAAGTGCATGCTTTCAAAAAGGTTTTTTTCAACCCAGGAAAAGCATGTAGAAGTCAATGAAAGCTTTATTCAACTTAGTTTAATAAATTCTGCAACATACTGCTTTCGCAGAGTTCCAAGTGAATGCTTTCAGAAAAGTTATTTTTCAACACAGGGAAAACACAAAGAAGTAAATGAATGTTGTATAAAACTTAGATTTCAAAACTGTTTAACACACGATGTTGGAAGAGTTCCAAGCGAGTGCTTCCAAAAAAGCAGTTTTTCATCCCAGGGAAAACATATAAGTGTTAATGAAAGCTGTATTCAACTTAAAATTCATAACTGTGTAACCTACAGCTTTCTCAGTATTCTGAGTGACTGCTTTCTAAAAAGCTCTTTTTCAGGACTGGGAAAACATATGGAAGTCTGTGAAAGCTATGTTAGACATAGTTGTCAAAACTGTGTAACATACGGCTTTTGCAGAGTACCAAGTGAGTACTTTCCAAAAAGTTGTTTCCAGCACAGGGAAAACGCATAGAAGTGAAGAATGCTGTAGTCAACTAAATTTTCATAACTGTGTAACATACTGCTTTCACAGAGTTCCAAGTGAGTGCATTCAAAAATGTTGTTTTTCAGGCCAGGGAAAACACATAGAACTGAAGGAAAGTTTTGTTCAACTTAGGCTACAAAACTGTGTATCATTCTGCTTTTGCAGAGTTCCAAATGAGTGCTTTCAAAAAAGATATTTTTCATACCAGGGAAAACATATAGATGTCAATGAAAACTTCATTCAGCTTAGTTTTCAAAACTGTGTAACATAATGCTTTCTCAGAGTTCCAAGCGAGCGCTTTCAAAAAAGTTTTTATTCAGCCCAGGGAAATCAGATAGAAGTGAATGAGAGCTGTATTCCACTTAGTTTTCAAAACTGGGTAACCTACAGCTTTCACAGAGATCCAAGTCAGTGCTTTCAAAAAAGTTGTTTTTCAACCCAGGGAAATCACTTAGAATTCAATGAAACCTGTATTCATCTTAGTTTTCAAAATTGTGTAACATACTGCTTTTGCAGAGTAACAAGTGAGTGCATTCAAAAACTTTCTTTTTCTCCCCAGGGAAAACACAAAGAAGTGAAAGAAAGCTATATTCAACTTAGTATTCAAAACTGTGTAACATACTGCCTTTGCAGAGCTCCAAGACAGTGCTTTGACAAAAGTTTTTTTCAGCTCTGAGAAAACAAATAGAAGTGAATGAAAGCTGTATTCAACTTAGTTTCCAAAACTGTGTTTCATAATTCTTTTACAGAGTTTCAAGTGAGTGCTTTCAAAAAAGATCATTTCTGTCTAGGGAAAACACATAAAAGTGAATGAAAGCTCTATTTAACTTAGTTTTCATAACTGTGTAACATACAACTTTCACAGCGTTTGAAGGGAGTGCTTTGACAAAAGTGGTTTAAAGCCCAGAGAAAACACATAGAAGTGAATGAAAGGTGTATTCAACTTAGTTTCCAAAACTGTGGTTCATAATGCTTATTCAGAATTCCAAGTGAGTGCTTTCAAAAAAGTTGATTTTCAGGTCAGGGAAAACATGTAGAAGTGAATTAGAGCTGTATTCAATTTAGTTTTCAAAACTGTGTAACATACTGCTTTCACAGGTTTCCAAGTGAGTGCTCTAAAAAAGTTGCTTTTCAGCCCAGGGAAAACAAATAGAAGTGAATGAAAGCTGTGCTAAACTAAGTTTTCAAAACTGGATAACATACAGCTTTTGCAGAATTCCAAATGAAAGCTTTCAAAAAAAGTTGTTTTTGAACCGAGGGAAAACACTTAGAATTGAATGAATGTTGTATTCAACTTAGTTTTCAAATCTGTGTAACATACTGCTCTCATAGAGTTCCAAATGTTTGCTTTCAATAAAGTTTTTTTTCTCCCCAGGGAAAACTCTTTCAAGTGAATGAAATTTGTATTCATCTTAGTTTTCAAAACTGTGTAACATACTGCTTTCACAGAGCTGGAAGTGAGCCCTTTCCAAAAGTTGTTTTCCAGCACAGGGAAAACACATAGAAGTGAATGAAAGCTGTATTCCACTTAGTTTACAAAACTGTGAAATATTCAGAGTTTTCAGAGTTACAAGTGAGTGCTTCAAAAAGATGTTTCCAGGGAAAACACAAAGAAGTGAATAAAAGGTGTATTGAACTTAGTTTTCAAAACTCTGTAACATGCAGTTTCACAGAGTTCCAAGCGAGTGCATTCAATAAAGTTGTTTTTCAGTCTAGGAAAAACATATAGAAATGAATAAAATCTTTATTAAAATTTGTTTTCAATACTGTGTAAAGTACTGCTTTCACAGTGTTCCTAGTGATTGCTTTGAAATAAGTTGCATTTTAGTCCAGTTTAATAACAGAGAAGTGAATGAAAGCTTTATTCATCTTAGTTTTTGAAACTGTGTACCATATTGCTTTCACAGAGTTCCAAGTGAGTGTTTTGACAAAAGATACTTTTTGGCCCAGGACACACACATAGAAGTGAATGAAAGTTGTATTGAACTAACTTTTCAAAACAGTGTAACATACTGCTCTCACAGAGTTCCAAGTGGGTGCTTCTAAAAAAGATGTTTTTCAGCCCACAGAAAACACATAGAATTGAAGGGAGGATATATTCAACTTAAATTTCAAAACTGTGACTTACAGCTTTTGCAGAGTTCCATGTGATTGCTTCCTAAACAGTTGTTTTCCAGCTCAGGGTAAACACATAGACCTGAATGAAAGGTGTATTCAATGTAGTATTGAAAACTGTGTAACATACTGCTTTCACAGAGTTCCAAGTGAGTGCTTTCAAAAATGTTGTTTTTCAGCCTGGGGAAAACACATAGGAGTGAACGAAAGCTGTATTCAACTTAGTTTTCAAAACTGTGTAACACATTGATTTCGTAGAGTTCCAAGTGAGTGTTTTCAAAAAAGTTGTTTTTCAGCCCAGGGAAACAACATAGAAGTGAATGAATGCTGTATTTAACTTAGTTTTCAAAACTGTGTAACATAGTGATTTCACAGAGTTTGAAGTGAGTGATTTCAAAAATGTTGTTTTTCATCCCAGGTAAAAAAA
Source organism: Choloepus hoffmanni (assembly GCA_000164785.2). Lineage (NCBI taxonomy): Eukaryota > Metazoa > Chordata > Mammalia > Pilosa > Megalonychidae > Choloepus > Choloepus hoffmanni. Next base: position 27,728 of record KN184590.1, on the reverse strand, counting down.
TGAAGTGAATGAAAGCTGCAGACAACTTAGTTTTCAAAACTGTGTAACATAACGCTTTCACAGATTTCCAAGTGTTTGCTTTCAATAAAGTTGTTTTTCAGCTCAGGGAAAACAAAGAAATGAATGAAAGATGCGTTAAAATTAGTTTTCAGTACTGTGTAACATACTGCTTATGCAGCATTCTTAGTGAGTGCTTTGAAACAAGTTGCATTTCAATCCATTTAAAACTCATATAAGTGAATGAAAGCTTTTCTCAACTTAGTTTTTGAAACTGTGTACAATACTGCTTTCACAGAATTCCAAGTGAGTGCTTTCACAAAACTTGTTTTCTGGCCCAGGGAAAAGACATACAAGTGAATGAAAGTTGTATTTAACTTAGTTTTTAAATCTGTGCAACATACTGCTTTCAGAGTTCCAAATGAATGCTTTCAAAAAAGTTGTTTTACGGCCCAGGGAAACAAACACAAGTGAATGAAAGCTGTATTCAACTTAGTTTTCAAAAGTGTGTAACATACAGCTTTCATAGAGTTCCAAGTGAGTGCTTTGACAAAAGTTGTTTTTCAGCCCAGAGAAAACACATAGAAGTGAATGAATCCTGTACTCAACTTAGCTTTTCAATGCTGTGTAACTTAATGCTTTCATAGATTTCCAAGTGGGTGTTTTCAGAAAAGTTGTTTATCTGCCTTGTAAAAACACATAGAATTGAATGAAAGCTGTATTCAACTCAGTTTTCAAAGCCTTGTAACATGCAGCTTTCACAGTGTTCCAAGTGAGTGCTTTGACAAAAGTTGTTTTTCATCCCACGGAAAGCACATTGAAGTGAATGAAAGCTGTATTCAACTTAGTTTTCAAAACTGTGTAATGTGTAGATTTATTTCTTATTTTGTCTACTTGGAAGCCTAGTTTTTTTTTAAATCATATTTTTTTATTGTAGAATGTAACATATATACATAGAAGGAATAACTTTCCAAGTGCAATTTAACAAGTAGTTAGCAAATTTCAAAGAATATTATGGGTTAAAGTTTTACCATTTCACTTATTTCCTTATTGTGAAATACAACATATATACAAAGGTGATAGCTTTCAAATTACCATTTAAGAAGTAGCTATAGAACAAATTTCAAAGGATGCTATGGGTTACAGTTCCACCATTTCAATTCTTTCTTTCTAGCTATTCTAATACCATAGCAACTAAGAAAAAGAAAATTATATAGAAATTCAGTATTCATAATCCTTTGTTAAATTCCAGCTTGTCTGTTCTTACCCCTTCCTCTAGTTTAATCACTTTCCCCATCTTCAGAGATGTCTAGGCAGTGACTACCCTAACCTGTTCATGTTGAAAAGGGGTATCAACTTTATGAGCAAATGGCGACACATCTGTTTGCTGTTCTTGAAGAGTCTATTGCCTCTGGGTTTTGGGACTTAGCTGGCATAGGAGCTCTCTGAAGGATTTAAGTTTCTGAAGAATAAACTTAGTGAGTGAACCTTTTTATAGAGTCTCAGATAGGGATCTGGGACCACTGTTGACTTGGGCTTATTATACTGTGGGCATTTGGCATATCTAGGTGAAACTTACATAGGAGTATCCTCCAGGAAAGCCTCTTGACTCTGTTTGAATTCTGTTAGCCACTGGGAAGCCTAGTAGTTTGACTTCAAGACATTTTATATGCTCTGTCACAGTGACCTTTCCAGGAGTTTTTTTTTTGTTTTTTTTTTTAATTCAGTTTTATTGAGGTGTGTTCACAAACCATACAGTCATCCATGGTATACAATCAACTGTTCACGGTATGATCATATAGTTGTGCGTTCATCACCACAATCTATTTCTGAACATTTTCCTTACATCAGAAAGAATCAGAATAAGAATAAAAAATATAAGTGAAAAGAGAATACCCAAACCATCCCCCATCCCACCCTATTTGTCATTTAGTTTTTACTCCCATTTTTCTACTGATTTTTTTTCAATTTTTTAACTTTGTTTATCAAAAAATTAAAAACAAACAGGCAAACAACAACCAAAAAAACCCCACAACATTTCAAACAAAGCAATGGATTAAGGAAAACAAATAACCTAAAATAACTACTTTGCTTCCAACATGTTCCTACCATACCCCAAGAAAATTAACAACCCCTAAGAAAACAAAGGAATAAGAGAAAAAAAAAACCTAAAATAACTCTATTGCTTCCAACATGATCTTACTATATCCAAGAAAGTTTACAAACCATAATCATTCCTGAGCATTCCCATAACATTAAGATTACCCTCCATAGTTTACCTGTTCTTATTACATTATCATTCCCCCTCCACTAATTGGTATCTCTAGGTCCCCTACATTCTACAGTATAAAACATTGTACATTTTTCACAGAATTCACATTAGTGGTAACATACAATATCTCTCTTTTTGTGCCTGGCTTATTTTGCTTAGCATTATGTCTTTTTTTTTTTTTATCTTCATTTCATTGAGATATATTCATATACCATGCAGTCATACAAAACAAAGCGTACTTTCGATTGTTCACAGTGCCATTGCATAGTTGTACATTCATCACCCAAATCAATCCCTGACACCTTCATTAGCACACACACAAGAATAACAAGAATAATAATTAGAGTGAAAAAGAGCAATTGAAGTAAAATGAACACTGGGAACAAGTGAATGAAAGTTGTATTTAACTTAGTTTTCAAATCTGTGCAACATACTGCTTTCACAGAGTTCCAACTGAATGCTTTCAAAAAAGTTATTTTCAGCCCAGGGAAAAAACATGGAAGTGAAAGAACACTGTATACAACTTTGTTTTAAAAACTGTAGAACATATTGTTTTCACAGTGTTCAAAGTGAGCGCTTTAAAAAAGGTGTTTTTCTGTGCAGGGAAAACATATAGAAGTGAATGCAAGCTGTATTGAACTAAGTTTTCAAAACTGTGTTAGATACTTCTTTTGCAGAGTTCCTAGTGAAGGCTTTGTCTAAAGCTGTTTTTCAGCCCAGTGTAGACACATAGAAGTGAATGAAAGCTGTATTCAGCTTAGATTTCAAAACTATGTTACATACTGATTTCACAGAGTTCCAAGAGAGTGCTTTCACAAAAGCTGTTTTTTTTCCCTGGGAAAACACAAAGAATTGAAAGGAATCTTTATTCATCTTAGTTTTCAAAGCACTGCAACAAACTGTTTTCACAGATTTCCAAGTGAGTGCTTTCAAGAAAGATGTTTTCAGCCCAGGGAGAACACAGAGAAGTGAAAGAAAGCTGTATTCAACATAGTTTTCAAAACTGTGTGACATACTGCTTTTGCAGAGTTCCAAGTGAGTGCTTTCAAGAAAGTTGATTTTCAGCCCAGGGAAAATACACAGATGTGAATGAAAGCTGTATTCAACCTAGTTTTCAAAACTGTGTGACATACTGATTTCACAGAGTTCCAAGTGAGTCCTTTCAAAAAAGTTGTTTTTCAGCCCAGGGAAAACAAAAAAGTGAATGAAAGCTGTATTCAACATAGTTTTGAAAAAAGTGTAACTTACTGCTTTCACAGAGTTCCATGTAAGTGCTTTCAAGAATGTTGTTTTCAGCCCAGGGAAAACACATAGAAGTGAATGAAAGCTGTATACAACTTTGTTTTCAAAACGGTGTAACATACTGCTTTCACAGTTTTCCAAGTGAGTCCTTTGAAAAAAGCTGTTTTTCAGCCCAGGGAAAACACATAGATTTGAATGAAAGCTGTATTCAACTTAGTTTTCAAAACTGTGTAAAATAATGCTTTCAAAGAGTTCCAAGTGAGTGCTTTGAAGAAAGTTGTTTTTCATCCCGGGGAAAAGGAATAGAAGTGAATAAAAGCTGTATTCAACTTAGTTTTCAAACTGTGTAACATACTGCTTTCACCTAGATCCAAGTGAGTGCTTTCAAAAAGTTGTTTTTGAGTCCAGGAAAAAACATGTAGAAGTGAATGAAAGCTGTATTAATCTTAGAGTTGAAATCTGTCTAACATACTGCTTTCACAGAATTCAAAGTGAGTGCTTTCAAGAAAGTTGTTTCTCAGCACAGGGAAAATACATAAAAGTGAAAGAAAGACGTATTCAAATTAGTTTCCAAATCTGTGTGACATACTGGTTTGCACAGTTCCAAGTGAGTGGTTTCAAAAAATGTTTTTCAGCACAGGGAAAACACAATGAAGTGAACGAAAGCAGTATTGAATTTAGTTTTCAAAAGTGTGTAACATACTGCATTCTCAGAGTTCCAAGTGAGTGGTTTCAAAAAGGTTGTGCTTCAGTCTAGGGAAAACACATAGAATTGAATGAAAGCAGTATTCACCTTAGTTTTCAAAACGGTGTAACACACTGCTCAAGCAGATTCCCAAGTGAGTGCTTTCAAAAAAGATGTTTTTCAGCCCAAGGAATACACATAGAAGTGAAGGAAAGCTGTACACATCTAAGTTTTCAAAAGTGTGAAAAATACAGCTTTCGTAGAGTTTCAAGTGAGTGGTTTCAAAAGAGTTGTTTCTCAGCCCAAGAAAAATCCATGGAAGTGAATGAAAGCTGTATTCAACTTTGTTTACAAAACTGTAGAACATACTGCTTTCACAGAGTTCCAACTGAGTGCTTTCAAAAAAGTTGTTTTTCAGCCTAGGGAAAACACATAGAAGTGAATTGAAGATGTATTCAATTTAGTTTTCAAAATTATGTAAGATACTTCTTTCACAGATTCCCTAGTGAGTGTTTTGCCTAAAGTTGTTTTCCAATCCATGGAAAAAACATAGAAGTGAATGAAAGCTGTATTCAACTTAGTTTTCAAAACTGTGTGACATACTGCTTTCACCGAGTTCCAAGTGAGTGCTTACTAAAAAGATATTTTTCAGCCCAGGGAAAACACAAAGAATTGAAAGAAAACTTTATACAACTTAGGTTTGAAAACTGTGTAACAGACTGCTTTCACGGAGTTCCAAGTGAGTGCTTTCAAGTAAGTTGTTTTCAGCCCTGGGAAAACACATAGAAGTGAAAGAAAGCTGTATTCAACTTAGTTTTCATAACTGTGTGACATAGTGCTTTTGCAGAGTTCCAAGTAAGTGTTTCCAAAAAAGTTGTTTTTCAGACCAGGGAAAACACACAGAATTCAATGAAAGCTCTATTGAACTTAGTTTTCAAAATTGTGTAACATACTGCTTTTGCAGGGTTCCAAGGGGGTGCTTTCAAAAAACTACTTTTCCCCCATGGGAAAAAACATAGAAGTGACTGAAAGCTTTACTCAACTTAGTATTCAAAACTGTGTAACAAACTGCTTTTGCAGTGTTCCAAGAGAGTGCTTACAAAAAATTACTTTTTCATGCATGAGAAAACACATAAAAGTGAATGAAAAGTGTATACAACTTAGTTTTTGAAACTGTGTAACATACTGCTTTCAAAGAATTCCAAGTGAGTGCTTTCAAAAAAGTACACTTTCAACCAAGGGAAAACATATTGATGTGTATGAAATCTGCATTCAACATAGTTTTCAAAACTGTGCAACATACATCTTTCCCAGAGGAACAAGTGAGTCCTTTCACAAAAGGTCTTTTTCAGCCCAGGGAAAACAGATAGAAGTGAATGATTGGTGTATTCGGCTTCGTTTTCAAAATTGTTCAACATACTGCTTTCACAGAGTTCCAATTAAGTGCTCTCAAAAAAGACTTTTCTCATCCCAGGGAAAATACATAGAAGTGAATGAAGGCTGTATTCAACTTAGTATTCAAAACTGTTTAACATAATAGTTTTGAAGATTTCCAAGTGAGTGCTTGCAAAAAATTGCTTTTCAGCCCATGGAAAACACATAGAAGATAATGAAAGCTATATTCCACTTAGTTTTCAAAACTGTGTTACATACAGCTTTCACAGGGTTCCAAGTGAGTGATTTGACAAAAGTTATTTTTCAGCCCACAGAAAACACATAGAAGTGAATGGAAGCTGTATTCAACTAAGTTCTCGAAGCTGTGTAACATACAGCTTTTGCAGAATTCCTAGTAAGTGCTTTGAGAGAAGCTGTTTTTTATCCCAGGGAAAACAGATAGAAGAGAATGAAAGCTGTATTCAGCTTAGTTTTCAAAACTGAGTTTCATACTTCTTTCACAGAGTTCCAACTGAGTGCTTTGAAAAAAGGTTTTCAGCCCAGGGAAAAAACATAGAAGTGAATGAAGAATGTCTTCTACTTAGTATTCAAAACTGTGTAAAATAGTGCTTTCACAGAGTTCTAAGGTTGTGCTTTCAGAAAAGTTGCTTTTCAGCCCATTGAAAACACATAAAATGAATGAAATCTGTATTCAACATAGATTTCAATACTGTGTAACATACTGCTTTTGTAGAATTCTAGGACAGTGCTTTCAAAAAAGAGGTCCTTCAGCCCAGGGGAAACACATAGAAGTGAAGGAAAGCTGTATAGATCTTAGTTTTCAAAATGCTGTAACATACTGCTTTCATAGAATTCCAGGAGAGTGCTTTCTAAAAAGATGTCTTTCTGTTCATTGAAGACACACAGAAGTGAATGAAAGCTGTTTTCTACTTAGTTGTCAAAACTGTGTACCATAGGGCTTTCACAGAGTTCCAAGTGAGTGCCTTCAAAAAACTTCTTTTTCAGCCTGGGGATAACACAGAGAAGTGAATGAAAGCTGTATTCAACACATATTTCAAAACAGTGTAAAATACTGCGTTCACAGATTTCCAAATGAGTGCTTTCAAAAGAGGATTTTTTTTTAGACAGGTAAAACACATAGTATTGAATGAATCCTGTATTCATCTTAGTATTCAAAACTCTGTAACATAGTACTTTTGCAGAGTTCCAAGTGAGTTCTTACAAACAACATCTTTTTCAGGCCACGGAAACCATGTAGAAGTCAATGAAAGCCTTATTCAAGTAAGTTTTAAATACTGTGTAACATACTCTTTTGGCAGATTTCCAAGTGAGTGCTTTCAAAAAAATTGCTTTTCATCCCAGGGAAAACACACAGAAGTGAAAGAAAGCCATATTCAACTTAATTTTCAAAATTGTTCGACAGACTGCTTTCACAGGGCTCCACGTGTGTGCTTTCAAAAGATGATTTTCAGCCGAGGAAAAACACATAGAAGTGAATCAAAGCTGTGTGCAACTTAGTTTTCAATACTGTGCAACATACTGCATTTGCAGACTTCCAAGTGAGCGCTTTCAAAAGAGTTGTTCTTATGCCCAGGGAAAACACATAGATGTTCATGAAAGCTATATTCCACTTACATTTCAAACTGTGTAACATAATGCTTCCACAGTTTTCCAAGAGAGTGCTTTCAAAAAAGTTGTTTCTCAGCCAAGGGAGAACACTTGGAAGTGAATGAAAGCTGTATTCAAGTTAGTTTTCAAAACTGTGTAACATACTGCTTTCACAGAGTTCCAAGTGAATTCTTCAAGAAAAGTTGTTAATCAGCCCCAGGAAAACACATAGAAGTGAATGAAAGCTGTATTTCACTGAGTTTTCAAAAGTGTGTAAGATACTGCTTTTCAGATTTCCATGTGATGGCTTTCAAAAAAGTTGTTTTTCAGCCCAGGGAAAACACACAGAAGTGAATGAAAGCTGTATTCAACTTAATTTTCATCACTGTGTGACATACTGCTTTTGCAGAGTTCCAATTGAATGCTTTGACAAAAGATGATTTTCAGCCCAGGGAAAAAACATAGAAGTGCATGAAAACTGTATTCAACTTAGTTTTCAAAACCGTGTAACATACTGCTTTCGCAGACTTCCAAGTGAGTACTTTCAAAAAAATTGTTTTTCAGCCCAGGGAAAATGCATAGAAGTGAATGAAAGCTGTATTCAAGAGTGTTTTTGAAACTGTTTAACATACTCCTTTTGCAGATTTCCAAGTGAATGCTTTGAGAAAAGATGATTTTCAGCCCAGGAAAAACAAATAGAAGTGGATGAAAACTGTATTCAACTTAGATTTCAAAACTGTGTAACATACTGCTTTCACAGAGCAACAGTGAGTGCTTTCAAAAAAATTATTTTTCAGCCCAGGGAAAACACAGAGAAGTGAATGAAAGCTGTATTCAACTTAGTATTCAAAACTGCAATAACATACTGCTTTTGCAGACTTCCAAGTGAGTGCAATGACAAACGTTTCTTTTCAGCCCAGGGAAAAGACATAGAAGTGAATAAAAGCTGTATTCTACTTACTTTTCAAACGGTGTATATACAGTTTCCACAGTATTCCAAGTGAGTGCTTTCGAAAAAGTTGTTTTTCAGCCCAGACAAAACACACAAAAGTGAAAGAAAGCTGTAATCAACTTAGTTTTCAAAAGCGTGTAACATACTGCTTTTGCAGAGTTCCAAGGCAGTGCTCTCAAAAAAGTACTTTTAAACCCCTGGGAAGACACATAGAAGTGAGTGAGAGCTGTTTTCAACTTAGTTTTCAAACTTTGCAACATACGGTTTTTGCAGAGTTCCAAGTGAGTGCTGTAAAAATGTGGTTTTTCAGCCCAGGGAAAACACCTAGAAGTGAATGAAAGCTGTATTCTACTTAATTTTCATAACTGTGTAACACACTGCTTCTGCAGAGTTCCAAGTGAGTGCTTTCAAAATAGTTGTTTTTCAGCACGGAAAAAACAGACAGAAATGAATGAAAGCTGTATTCAAAACAGTTTTCCAAACTGTGTAACATACTTCTTTTCCAGAGTTCCAAGTGAGTGCTTTCAAAAAAAGCACTTTCTCATTCCTGGGGAAACACATAGAAGTGAATGAAAGGTGTATTCCACTTAGTTTTCAAAACTGTGTTTCATACTGCTTTCATGGATTTCCAAGTAAGTACATTCAAAAGAGTTGTTTTTCAGCCTACGGAAAATGCATAGAAGTGAATGAAAGCTGAATTCAACTTAGTTTTCAAAGGTGTGTAACATACTGCTTTTGCAGAGATCCAAGTGAGTGCTTCCAAAAAAATTGTTTTTCATCCCAGGGAAAACACATAGAAGGGAATGAGAGCTGGATTAAACTTTGCTTTAAAAAGTGTGTAACATACTGCTTTCACAGAGTTCCAAGTGAGTGCTGTGATAAAAGTTGTTTTTAAACCCAGGGAAACACATAGGATTGAATGAAAGGTTGATTCAACTTTGTTTTGAAAACTGTGTAATACATGGCTTTCATAGAGTTCCCTGTGAGTGCTTTCAAAAAGTTGTTTTTCAGCCCAGGGAAAACACATAGAAGTGAATGAAAGCTGTACTCAAATTTGTTTACACAGCTGTGCAAAATACTGCTTTTGCAACATTCCAAGTGAGTAATTTCCAATAAGCTGCCTTTCAGCCCAGGGAAAACACATAGAAGTGAATGGAAGCTGTATTCAACTTATTTTTTAAAACTGTGTAAGATACAGCTTTCACAGAGTTGCAAGTGTGTGCTTTCAAAAAGGATTTTTCCCTAGAGAAAACACATAGAAATGAGTGAAAGCTGTATTCAACTTAGTTTTCAAAACTGAGTGACATACTCCTTTCTCAGAGTTCCAACTGAGTGCTTTGACAAAAGTTGTTTTTCAGCCCTGGGAATACACATATTTTTGAATGAAAGGTGTATTCCACTTAGTTTCCAAATGGTGTTTCATACGACTTTCATGGAGCTCCAAGTGAGTGCTTTCAAAAAAGGTGTTTTTCAGCCAAGGGAATACTCATCGAAGTGAATGAAAGCTATATTCAACATAGTTTTCAAAACTGTGTAACATACTGCTTTCACAGAGTCCCAGGTGCATACTTTCAAAAAAGTTATTTTTTAGCCCAGGGAAATCACATAGAAGTGAATGAAAGCTGTAGTCTACTTAGCTTTCACAACTGGGTAACATACTGTTTTCTCAGAGTTGAAAGTGGGTGTTATGACAAAAGTTGTTTTTCAGCCCAGGAAAAACACACAGAAGTGAACGAAAGGTGTATTCCACTTAGTTTTCAAAACTGTGTTTCATACTGCTTTCATGGATTTCCAAGTAAGAACATTCAAAAGAGTTGTTTTTCAACCCAGGGAAAATGCATAGAAGTGAGTGAATGCTGTATTCAACTTCGTTTCCAAAGATGTGTAACATTCTACTTTCACAGAGGTCCAAGTGAGTGCTTTCATAAGTGTTGTTTTTCAGGCCAATGAAAACACATAGAAGTGAATGAAAGCAATATTCATGTTAGTTTTCAAAACTGTGTGACATGCTGCTTTCGCAGATTTCCAACTGAGTGCTTTAAAAAATTTTGGTTTCTCAGACCAGGGAAAACACAGAGAAGTGAATGCAAGCTGTATTGAATTTAGTTTTCAAAACTGTGTAACATACTGCTCTTTCACAATTCGAAGTGAGTGCTTTGATAAAAGTTGTTTTTCTGCCCAGGAAAAACACATAAGAGTGAAGGAAATCTGTATTCAACTTAGTTTTCAAAACTGTGAAACATACAGCTTTCACACAGTTCCAAGTGAGAGCTTTCAAAAAAGTTGTTTTAAGCCCAGGGAATACACATAGAAATAAATGAATGCTGTATTCAACTTAGATTTGAAAACTGTTTAACATACTGTTGTCGCACAGTTGCATGTGAGCGCTTTCACAAAAGTTGTTTTTTAGCCCAGGAAAAAGACATAGTAATGAATGCAATCTGCATTCAACTTAGTTTTCAAAACTGTGTAACATATTGCTTTTCCAGAGTTCCAATTGAGAGCTTTCAAAAAAGTTGTTTTTCAGCCCAGGGAAAACATCTAGAAGTGAATGAAAGCTGTATTCAACTTAGTTAACAAAACTGTGTAACATAGTGCTTTGCTGAGTTCCAAGTGAATGCTTTGAGAAAAGTTGTTTTTCAGCACATAGGAAACACATAGACGTGAAAGAAAGCTGTGTTCAACTTAGATTTCCAAACTGTGTAACATACTGCTTTCACAGAGTTCCAAGTGAGTGCATTCAAATAGAATATTTTTCACCCTTCAGAAATCAAATACAAGTGACTGAAAGCAGTATTCAACTTAGTTTTTAAAGCATGTAACACACTCTTTTCACAGAATTCCCAGCGAATGCTTAGACAAAAGTTGTTTTTCAGCCCAGGGAAAACACATAGATGTGAATGAAAGCTGTATTCAACTTAGTTTTCAAAAACGTGTAACATTCAGCTTTCACTGAGTTCCAAGTGAGTGCTTTCAAAATAGATGTTTTTCAACCCAGAGAAAACATATAGAAGTGAATGAAAGCTGTATTCTACTTAGTTTTCAGTACTGTGTAACATAATGTTTTCACAGATTTCCATTTGAGTGCTTTCAATAAACTTGTTTTTCACTCCAGAGAAATCAAACAGAAATGAATGAATGCTGTATACAACTTGGTTTTCAAAACTGTTTAACATATTGCTTTTGCAGAGTTCCAAGTGAGTGCTTTCAAAAAAATGTTTTTGAGCCCAGAGAAAACACATAGATATCACAGGAAGCTATATTCAACTTATTTTTTGAAAGTGTGTTACATACTGCTTTTGCAGCACTGCAACTGATTGCTTTCAAAAAAGTAGATTTCAGCCCAGGGAATACACAGAGAAGTGAATGAAAGCTGTAATCAGCTTAGTTTTCAAAAAAGTGTAACATACTGCTTTCACAGATTTCCAAGTGAGTGCTTTCAAAAAAGTTGTTTTACAGCCAAGGGAAAACACATAGAATTGAATGAAAGCTGTATTCATCTCATCTTTCAAAACAGTGTAAAATACTGCTTTCACAGGGTTCTAAGTGAATGCCTTGACAAAAGTTGTTTTTAAGCCCAGGGAAGACACATAGAAGTAAATGAAAGCTGAATTCAACTTAGACTTCAAAAATGTGTAACATACAGTTTTCTCATTGTTCCCAGTGACTGCTTTCAAAAAAGTTGTTTTTCAGCCCAGGGAAAACACACAGGAGTGAATGAAAGGTGTATTCAACTAAGTTTTTGAAACTGTGTAACATACGGCTTTCGCAGATTTCCACATGAATGCTTTGACAAAAGTTGATTTTCAGCCCAGGGAAAACACATAGAAGAGAATGAAAGCTGTATTCAACTTAGTTTTTGAAACTGTAACATACTGCTTTCACAGAATTCCAAGTGAGTGTTTTCATATAAGATGTTTTTCATCCCAGGGAAAACATGTAGAAGTGAAAGAAAGCTGTATTCATCTTAGATTTCTAAACTGTGTAACATACTGCTTTCACAGGGCTCCAAGTGAGTGCTATCAAAAAAGTTGTTTTTCTGCCCTGGGAAAACACATGGAAGTGAATGAAAGCTCTATTCAACTTAGTTTTCAAAACTGTGTAACATACTGCTTTTGCAGAGTTCCAACTGAGTGCTTTCAAAAAAGTTGTTTTTTACCCCAGGGAAAACACATAGAAATGAATGAAAGCTGTATTCAACTTAGTTTTCCAAACAGTGTAATATACTTTTGCAGAGTTCCAAGTGAGTGCAGTTAAAAAGTTTTTTTCATCCCAGGGGAAACATATAGAAGTGAATGAAAGCTGTATTCAACTTGGTTTTCAAACTGTGTAACATACTGCTTTCACAGGGTTCAAAGTGAGAGCTTTCAAAGAAGATGTTTTTCAGCCAAGGGAAAACACATAGAAGTGAATGAAAGCTGTATTGAAGTTAGTTTTCAAAACTGTGTAACATACTTTTTTCACAGCTTTCCAAGACAGTGCTTTCAAAAAAGTTGTTTTTCAGCCCAGGGAAAACACATAGAAATGAATGGAAGCTGTATTCAACTTAGATTTCAAAACTGTGTAACATACTGCTTTCACAGACTTCCAACTGAGTCCTTTGACTACAGTTGTTTTTCAGCCCAGGGAAAACACATAGAAATGAATGAAAGCTGTATACAACTTATTTTCAATACTGTGTAACATACTGCATTCAAAGAATTCCAAGAGAGTGCATTGAAAAAATTTTTTCCAGCCAAGGGAAAACCCATAGAAGCGAATGAAAGGTGTATTCAACTTAGTATTCAGAACTGAGTAAGGTACTGCTTTTGCAGAGTTCCAAGTGAATGTGTTGACCAAAGTTGTTTTTCAGCCCAGGGAAAACACATAGAAGTGAATGAAAGCTGTATTCAACTTAGTTTTCAAAACTCTGTAACATACTGCTTTCTCAGAGTTCCAAGTGAGGGCTTTCAAAAAACTTGTTTATCAGCCCAGGGAATACACATAGAACAGAAGGAACACTGTATTCAACTTAGTTTCCAAAACTGTGTAACATACTGCTTTCCCAGAGTTCCAAGAGAGTGCTTTCAAAAAAGTGGTTTTTCAGGCAAGGGAAACACATAGGGGTGAATGACAACTGTATTCAACATAGGTTCAAATATGTACAGCATACTGCTTTTGCAGAGTTCCAAGTGAGTGCTTTCAAAATGGTTGCTTTTCAGCTCAGGGTAAACACATAGCGCGGAATGAAAGCTGCATTCAACATAGTTTTAAAAACTGTGTAACATACTGCTTTTGCAGAATTCCAAGTGATCGCTTTCAAAAATGGTATATATCAGCCCAGGGAAAACACTTAGGAGTGAATGAAAGGTGTATTCAACTTAGTTTTCAAAACTTTGTAACATAATGCTTTCACCCAGTTCCACGTGAGTGTTTTCAAAAAAGTTGTTTTTCAGCCCAGGGAAAATACATAGATCTGAATGAAAGCTATATTCAACTTAGTTTTCAAAATTGTATAACATACTGCTTTGGCAGAGCTTGAAGTGAGTGATTTTAAAATGTTGTTTTTCATCCCAGGGAAAACACATAGAAGTGAATGAAAGCTGTGTTCAACTTAGTTTTCAAAACTGTGTAACCTAATGCTTTTGCAGAGTTCCACATGAGTGTTTCAAAAAAGTTGTTTTCCAGACCAGGGAAAACACGTAGAAGTGAATGAAGGCTGCATTCATCTTAGTTTCCAAAACTGTGTAACATACTGCTTTCGCAGAGCTCCAAGTGAGTGCTTTCAAAAAGTTGTTTTTCAGCTCAGGGAAAACACATAGAAGTGAATAAAAGCTGTATTCAACTTAGTTTACAAACTGTGTAATATACCACTTTTGCAGAGTTACAAGTGAGTGCTTCAAAAAAGATGTTTTTCTGCCCAGGGAAAACACATAGAAGTGAATGAAAGGTGTATTCAATTTAGTTTTCAAAGCTATGTAACATGCTGCTTTTGCAGATTTCCAAGTGAGTGCATTCAATAAAGATGTTTTTCAGCTCAGGGAAAACACAAAGAAGTGAATGAAAGCTGTATGAAAATCAGTTTTAAATACTGTGTAACAAACTGCTTTTGCACAGTTCCTAGTGAGTGCTTTGAAAAAAGTTGCATTTCATTCCAGTTAAAGCACAGAGAAGTGAATGTAAGCTTTTTTCAACTGAGATTTGAAACTGTGTACCATACTGCTTTCACAGAGTTCCAAGTGAGTGCATTGACAACAGTTGTTTCGCAGCCCATGGAAAACACACAGAAGTGAGTAAAAGCTGTATTCAACATAGTTTTGAAAACTGTGTAACATACTGCTTTCACATAGTTCCAAATGAGTGCTATCAAAATTCTTGTTTCTCATTCCAGGGAAAACACATACAAGTGAATGAAAGCTGTATTCAACTTAGTTTTCAAAACTGTGTAACACAGTGATTTCACAGATTTCCAAATGATTGCTTTGACAAAAGTTCTTTTTCATCCCATGGAAAGCACACAGAAGGGAATGAAAGCTGTATTCAACTTAGTGTACAAAACATTGTAACACACAGCCTTCACAGCGTTCCAGGTAAGTGCTTTCACAAAAATTGTTTTTCATCCCACAGAAAGCACATAGAAGTGAATGAAAGCTGTATTCAACTTAGTTTTCAAAAGTGTGTAACATACTGCTTTCGCAGAGTACGAAGTGACTGGTTTCAAAAAAGTTGTTTTTCTGCCCAGGGAAAACACATGGAAGTGAATGAAAGCTGTATTCCACTTAGTTTTGCGAACTGTGTAACATACTGCATTTGCAGAGTTCCAAGTAACTGCTTTCAAAAACGATGTTTTTCAGACCTTGGAAAACACATAGAAGTGAATGAAAGCTGTATTCAGCTTAGTTTTCAAAACCTTGTCACACACTGCTCTCTCAGTGTTCCAAGTGAGTGCTTTGAGAAAAGTAGTTTTTCAGTGCAGGGAAAGCACATAGAAGTGAAAGAACGCTGTATTCAACTTAGTTTTCAATACTCTGTAACACACTGCTTTTGAAGAGTTCCAAGTGAGTGCTATCAATAAAGTTGTTTTTCATCCCAGGGAAAAGACATAGAAGTGAATGAAAGCTGAATTCAACTTAGTTTTCAAAACTGTGTAACATACTGCTTTCACAGAGGTCTAAGTGACTGCTTAGAAAAAGTTGTTTTTCAGCCCAGGGAAAACACATAGAAGTGAAAGATAACTGTATTCAACTAAGTTTTCAAAACTGTGTAACATACTGCTCTTGCAGATTTGCAAGTCAGTGCTTTCAAAAAAGTAGTTTTTCAGCACACGGAAAGCACATAGAAATGAATGAAAGTGGTATTCAATTTAGTTTTCAAAACTGTGTAACATACGGCTTTTGCAGAGTTCTAAGTGAGTGTATACAAAAAAACTTGTTTTTCAGCCCAGGGAAAAGAAACAGAAGTGAATATAAGCTGTATTCAACTTAGTTTTCATAACTGTGTAGCATACTGGTTATGCAGAATTCCAAGTGAGTGCTTTCAAAAATGTTGTTTTTCATCCCAGGGAAAGCATATAGAAGTGAATGAACGCTGTATTCAACTTGGATTTCAAATCCTTGAACATAGTGCTTTCACAGAGTTCCATGTGAATGCTTACAAAATTGGTTTTTGAGGCCAGGGAAAACACATGGAAGTGAATGATAGCTGTATTCAACTTAGCTTTCAAAACTCTGTAACATACTGCTTTTGCAGATTTCCAATTGATTGCTTGAAAGAAAGTTGTTTTCCAGTCCAGGGAAAACACATAGATCTGAATGAAATGTGTGGTCAACTTCTGTGTGTTTTCCCTGGGCTGAAAAAAAAACTTTTTTGTAAGCACTCACTTGGAACTCTGTGAAAGCAGTATGGTTCACCGTTTGCAAACTAAGTGGAATACATTTTGATTCACTTCTATGTGTTCTCCCTGGGCTGAAAAACAACTTTTGTCAAAGCACTCATATGGAACTCTGAGAAAGCAGTATGTTACACCGTTTTGAAATGTAACTTGAATACAGCTTTCATTCACTTCTACATGTTTCCCCTGGGCTGAAAAACAAATTTTTTGAAAGCACTCACTTGGAACTCTGTGAAAGCACTATGTTACACAGTTCTTAAAACTAAGTTGTATACCACTTTCATTAACTTCTATGTGTTTATCCTGGGCTGAAAAACAATTTTTTTAAAAACACTCACTTGGATCTCTGTGACAATTGTATGTTACACAGTTTTGAAAACTAAGTTGAATACAGCTTTCAATCACTTATCTGTGTTTTCCCTGGGTGGAAAAACAACTTTTTTGAAAGCACTCACTTGGAACTCTGTGAAAGCAGTATGTTACACAGTTTGAAAACTAAGGTGAATATGGCTTTCATTCAGTTCTATGTGTTTTCCCTGGGCATAAAAAACTTTTCTCAAAGCACACACTTGGAACTCTGCAAAATCAGTTTATTACAAAGTTTTGAGAAATAAGTTAAATCCACCTTTCATTCACATCCATTTGTTTTCCCTGAGCTTATAAACAACTTTTTTCAAAGCACCCACTAGAAACTCAGTGAAAGCAGTAAGTTACACAGTTTTGGAAAGTAATTTGAATCCAACTTTCATTCACTTCTATGTGTTTTCCCTGGGCTAAAAAACAACTTACTTTAAAGCACTCATATGTAAGAATGCGAAAGCAGTATATCACACAGTTTTGAAAACTATGGTGAATACAGCTTTCATTCACTACTATGTGTTTCCCCTGGATGAAAAACAACTTTATTGAAAGCGCTCACTTGGAAATCTGTGAAAGCAGTATGTTACACAGTTTGGAAAAATATGTTGTATAAACCTTTCATTCACTTTTATGTGTTTTCCCTGTGCTGAAAAACAACTTTTGTCAAAGCACTTGAAAATCTGCAAAAGCAGTATGTTACACAGTTCTGAAAACTAAGATGAATACAGCTTTCATTCAATTGTATGTGTTTCCCCTGGTTGAAAAACAACTTTTGCCTAAGCACTCACTTGGAACTCTGTGAAAGCAGTATGTTACACAGTTTTGAAAACTAAGATGAATACAGCTTTCCTTCACTTCTATGTGTTTTCCCTGTGCTGAAAAACAGCTTGTTTGAAAGCACTCACTTGGAACCCTGCAAAAGCTGCATGTTACACACTTTTGAAAACTAAGTTGAATACAGCTTTCAGTCTCTTCTATGTGTTTCCCTTTGCTGAAAAACAGCTTTTTTAAAAAAAACTCACTTGGATCTCTGCAAAAGCAGTATGTAGCCCAGTTTTGAAAACTAATTTGAATACAGGTTTCATTCACTTCTATGCATTTTCCCTGGGATGGAAAACAACTTTTTTGAAAGCATTCATTTGGTTCTCTGTGAAAGCGGTATGTTAAACAATTTTGAATCCAAGTTGAATACAGCTTTCTTTCACTTCTATGTGTTTTACCTGGGCGGGAATACAACTTTTGTCACAGCACTCAATGGAACACTGCGAAAGCAGTATGTTACACAGTTTTGAAAGCTAATTTGTACACAACTTTCATTCACTTCAATGTGTTTCTATATGCTTGAAAACAACTTTTTTGAAAGCACTCACTTGGAAATCTGTGAAAGCAGTATGTAACACAATGTTGAAAACAAAGTTGTTTACAGCTTTCATTCACTACTATGTGTTTGCCCTGGGCTGAAAAACAACTTTTTTGAAAGCACTCCCTTAAGACTCTGCAAAAGCAGTATGGTGCACCATTTGAAAACTAAGTGGAATACAGCTTTGATTCACTTCTATGTGTTCTTCCTCGGCTGAAAAACAACTTTTTTCAAAGCACTCATGTGCAACTCTGCGAAAGCAGTATGTTACACAGTTTTGAAAAATAATTTGAATACAGCTTTCATTCAGTTCTATGTGTTTCCCTCAGATGAAAAACAATTCAATGAAAGCACTCACCTGGAACTCTGAGAAAGCACTATGTTATACAGTTTGGAAAAATATGTTGTATAAACCTTTCATTCACTTCTATGTGTTTTCCCTGGGCTGAGAAACAACTTTTGTTAAAGCACTCACTTGGAAATCTGCAAAAGCAGCATGTTACACCATTTTGAAAACTAAGTTGAATACAGCTTTCATTCACTTCTATGTTTTTTCCCTGGGCTGAAAAAGAACTTTTCCCAAAGCACTAACTTGGAACTCAGCAAAAGCAGTATGTTACACACTTTTGAGAAATAAGTTGAATACAGCTTTCATTCACATCTAGGTATTTTTCCTGGGCTGAAAAACAACTTTTGTTAAAGCACTCACTTAGAACACTGTGAAAGCAGTATGTCACAGAGTTTTGAAAACTAAGTTGAATACAGCTTTCATTCACTTAAATGTGTTTCCCTAGGCTGAAGAACATCTTTTTGAAAGCTCTCACTTGAAACTGTGTGACAGCATTAGTTTACACAGTTTTGAAAGCTAAGCTGTATACAACTTTAATTCAGTTCTATGCCTTTGCCCTGGGATGAAAAACAACTTTTTTGAAAATGCTCACTTGGAACTCTGCAAAAGCAGTATGTTGCACCGTTTGAAAACTTAGCTGAATACAGCTTTCATTCACTTCTATGTGTTCTCCCTGGGCTGAAGAACATCTTTTGTCAAAGCACACACTTGGAACTCTGCAAAAGCAGTATGTTGCACAGTTTTGAAAAGTAGCTTGTATACAGCTTTCATTCACTTCTACATGTTTCCCCTGGGATGAAAAACAAATTTTTGGATGCATTCACTTGGAACTCTGTGAAAGCACTATGTTACACAGTTTTGAAAACTAAGTTGTATACCGCTTTCATTAAGTTCGATGTATTTTTCCTGGGTTGAAAAACAACTTTTTTGAAAACACTCCCTTTGAACTCTGCAAAAATGGTATGTTACACTGTTTTGAAAACTAAGTTGAATACAGCTTTCATTCACTTCTATGTGTTTGCCCTGGGCTGAAAAACAACTTTTTTGAAAGCACTCACTTGGAAATCTGTGAAAGCAGTATGTTACACAGTTTGAAAACTAAGGTGAATATGGTTTTCATTCACTTCTATGTGTTTTCACTGGGTATAAAAAAACTTTTCTCAAAGCACACACTTGGAACTCTTCAAAAGCAGTACCTTACAATGTTTTGAAAAACAAGTTGAATCCACCTTTCATTCACATCTAGGTGTTTTCCCTGAGCTTAAAAACAACTTTTGTCAAAGCACCCACTAGAAACTCTGCAAAGCAGTAAGTTACACAGCTTTGAAAAATAATTTGAATCCAACTTTCATTCACTTCTATGTGTTTTTCCTGGGCTGGAAAACAACTTACTTTAAAGCACTCACATGGAAGAATGCAAAAGCAGTATGTTACACAGTTTTGAAAACTAAGTTGAATACAGCTTTCATTCACTTCTATGTGTTTTCCCTGGGATGGAAAACAACTTTATTGAAAGCACTCATTTGGAACACTGAGAAAGCAGTATGTTACACAGTTTTGAAAACTTAGTTGAATACACCTTTCATTCATGTCTATGTGTTTTTCCTGGGCTGAAAAACATCTTTTGTCAAAGCAATCACTTGGAACTCTTTGAAAGCAGTCTGTTACACAGTTTTGAGAACTAATTTCAGTACAGCTTTCACTCACTTGTATGTGTTTTCCCTGTGCTGAAAGACGTCTTTTGTCAAAGCACTCACTTGGATCTCTGTGAAAGCAGTATGTTACACAGTTGTGAAAACTAAGTTGAATAAAGCTTTCATTCACGTCTTTGTGTTTTCCCCAGGCTGAAAAAAATCTTTTGGCAAAGCACACAGTTGGAAATCTGTGAAAGCAGTATGTTACACAGTTTTGAATGCTAAGTTGAATACCACTTTCATTGACTTATATGGGTATTCCCTGGGCTGAAAAAGAACTTTTTTGAAAGCACTCTCTTGGAACACTGTGGAAGCAGTATGTTACACAGTTTGAAAACTAAGGTGAATATGGTTTTCATTCACTTCTATGTGTTTTCACTGGGTATAAAAAAACTTTTCTCAAAGCACACACTTGGAACTCTTCAAAAGCAGTACCTTACAATGTTTTGAAAAACAAGTTGAATCCACCTTTCATTCACATCTAGGTGTTTTCCCTGAGCTTAAAAACAACTTTTGTCAAAGCACCCACTAGAAACTCTGCAAAGCAGTAAGTTACACAGCTTTGAAAAATAATTTGAATCCAACTTTCATTCACTTCTATGTGTTTCCCTAGGATGAAAAACAACTTTATTGAAAATGCTCACTTGGAAATCTCTGAAATCAGTATGTTACACAGTTGGAAAAATATGTTGTATAATCCTTTCATTCACTTCTGTTTGTTTTCCTGGTGCTGAAAACAACTTTTGTCAAAGCACTCACTTGGAACTCTGTGAAAGCAGTATGTTAGACAGTTGTGAAAACAAAGGTGAATACAGCTTTCATTCAATTCTATGTGTTTCCCCTGGGTTGAAAGCCAACTTTACTCTAAGCACTCACTTGAAACTCTGTGAAAGCAGTATGTTACACAGTTTTGAAAACTAAGTTGAATACAGCTTTCTTTACCTTCTATGTTTTTTCCACTTGCTGAAAATCACCATTTGAAAGCACTCACTGGGAACTCTTTGAAAGCAGTATGTTACAGAGTTTTGAAAAGTAAGTTGAATACAGCTTTCTTTCACTTCTATGTGTTTTCCCTGGGCTGAAAAACAGCTTGTTTGAAAGCACTCACTTGGAACCCTGCAAAAGTTGCATGTTACACAGTTTTGAATTCTAAGTTGTATGCAGCTTTCAGTCTCTTCTACGTGTTTCCCTTTGCTGAAAATCAGCTTTTTTAAAAGCACTCACTTAGAACCCTGCAAAAGCAGTATGCAACCCAGTTTTGAAAACTAATTTGAATACAGCTTTCATTCACTTCTATGTGTTTTCCCTGGGATGGAAAACAACTTTATTGAAAGCACTCATTTGGAACACTGAGAAAGCAGTATGTTACACAGTTTTGAAAACTTAGTTGAATACACCTTTCATTCATGTCTATGTGTTTTTCCTGGGCTGAAAAACATCTTTTGTCAAAGCAATCACTTGGAACTCTTTGAAAGCAGTCTGTTACACAGTTTTGAGAACTAATTTCAGTACAGCTTTCACTCACTTGTATGTGTTTTCCCTGTGCTGAAAGACGTCTTTTGTCAAAGCACTCACTTGGATCTCTGTGAAAGCAGTATGTTACACAGTTGTGAAAACTAAGTTGAATAAAGCTTTCATTCACGTCTTTGTGTTTTCCCCAGGCTGAAAAAAATCTTTTGGCAAAGCACACAGTTGGAAATCTGTGAAAGCAGTATGTTACACAGTTTTGAATGCTAAGTTGAATACCACTTTCATTGACTTATATGGGTATTCCCTGGGCTGAAAAAGAACTTTTTTGAAAGCACTCTCTTGGAACACTGTGGAAGCAGTAAGTTACACAGTTTTCAAAACTAATTTGAAGACAGTTTTCATTCACTTCTATGTGTTTTCCCTCAGCTAAAAAACAACTATTGAAAGCACTCACTTGGAATTCTGTGAAACCAGTATGTTACAACGTTTTGAAAACTAAGTTCCATGCAGCTTTCATTTACTTCTATGTGTTTTCCTGGGGCTGAAAAACAGCTTTTGCAAAGCTCTCACTTGGAACTCTGTGACAGCACTATGTTACACAGTCTTGAAAACTAACTTGAATACAGCTTTCATTCACTTCTATGTGTTTTCCCTGGACTGTAAAGCAACTTTTTTGAAAGCACTCACTTGGAACTGTGTGAAAGCAGTATGTTACAAAGTTTTGAAAACTAAGTGGTATACAACTTTCATTTACTTCTATGTGTTTTCGCTCAGTTGAAAAAACCCTTTTTGAAAGTACACGCTTGGAACTCTGTGAAAGCAACATGTTACACAGTTATGCAAACTAAGTTGAATGCAGCTTTCAATCACTTCTATGTGTTTTCCCTGGGTTCAAAAACATCTTTTGCTAAAGCACTCACTTGGAACTCTGCAACAGATGTATGTTTCACAGTTATGAATACTAAGATGAATACAGCTTTCATTCACTCCTACATGTTTTCCATGGACTCAAAAGCATCTTTTGTTAAAGCCCTCTCTTGGATCTCTGCAAAAGCAGTATGTTACACAGTTTTGAAAGCTAAGTTAAATACAGCTTTCCTTCCCTTCTGTTTGTTTTCCCTGGGTGGAAAAGCACTTTTTTGAAAGCACTCACTTGGAATTCTGCAATAGCAGTATGATACACAGATTTGAATACTAAGTTGAATACAGCTTTCTTTCACTCTATGTGTTTTTCCTGGGCTGAAAAACATCTTTTGTCAAAGCAATCAGTCTGAACACTGTGAAAGCAGTATGCTACACAGCTTAGAAAACTAAGTTGTATACTTTTTTCATTCACTTCTACATGTAATCCTTGGGCTGGAAAACAGCTTTTTGCAATCCCCTCATTTGGAACTCTTCAAAAACTGTATGTTACATAGATTTGAAAGCTAAGTTGAATACAGCTTTCATTCATTGCTATGTGTTTCCCCTGGGCTGAGAAACTCTCTTGAAGACAATCATTTGAAAATCTGTGAAAGCAATATGTTACACAGTTTTGAAAACTAAGTTGAATACATCTTTCATTCACTTCAATATGTTTTCCCTGAGCTCTAAAACAACTTTTATGAAGAAGTCACTTGTAACTCTGCAAAAGCAGTATGTTACACACCTTTGAAAACTAAGTTGAAAAGAGCTTCCATTAACTTCTACGTGCTTTCCCTGGGCTGAAAAAGTTCTTTTGTCAAAACTCTCACTTGGAATTCTGTGAAAGCAGTATGTTACACGGTTTTGAAAACTAAGTTGAATACAGCTTTCATTCCCTGCTATTTTTTCCCTGGGCTGAAAAACAACTTTTGAAAACACTCCCTTGGAACTCTACGATGGCAGTATGTTACACAGTTTTGAAAACTAAGTTGAATACACCTTTCATTCACTTCTGTGTGTTTTCTCTGGGCGGAAAATCATCTTTTTTGAAAGCACTCACCTGGAACTCAGTGAATGCATTATGTTACACTGTTTTGAAAACTAAGTTTAATACAGCTTTCATTCACTTCTATGTGTTTTCCCTGGGCTGAAAACATCTTTTTTGAAAGCACACATTTGGAACTCTGTGAAAGCAGTATGTTACACGGTTTTGAAAACAAAGTTGTATACAGCTTTCATTCATTTCTATGTGTTTTTCCTGGGCTGAAAAACAACTTTTTTGAAAGCACTCACTTGGAACTCTCCAAAAAAATTATGTTGTGCAGTTTTCAAAACTAAGCTGAATACAGCTTTCACTCATTCTATGTGTCTTCCCTGGGCTGAAACGTATCTTTTGTCAAAGTACTCACTTAGAACTCTGAAAACACATTATGTTACACAGTTTTGAAAACTAAGATGAATACAGCTTTCATTCACTTCTATGTGTTTTCCCTGGGCTGAAAAAAAACTTTTTTGAAAGCAGTCACTTGGAACTCTACGAAAGCAGTATGTTACACAGTTCTGAAAACTTAGTTGAATACAGCTTTCATTCACTACTATGTGTTTTCCCTGGGCTGAAAAACAACTTTTTTGATAGCACTCACTCAGAATTCTCTGAAGGAGGTATGTTACACAGTTTTGAATACTCAGTAGAAAACAGCTTTCATTCACTTCTATGTGTTTTCCCTGGGTTGAAAAACAACCTTTCTGAAAGCACTGACTTGGAACTCTGGGAAAGCAGTATGTTACAGAGCTTTGAAAACTAAGTTGAATACAGCTTTAAATAACTTCTATGTTTTTCACCTGGGGTGAAAAATATGTATTCTCAAAGTACTCACTTGGAACTCTGCGAAAGCTGTATGTTACACAGTTTTCATAACTAAATTGATTACAGCTTTCATTCACTTCTATGTGTTTTCCCTGGCTGAGAAATGACTTTTTTTGATAGCACTCACTTGGAGCTCTGTAAAAAAAGGTATGTTACACAGGTTTGAAAACTAAATTGAATACCGCTTTCATTCAATTCTATGTGTTCTCCCTGGCTGAAAAACAACTTTGAAAGGACTCACTTTGAACTCTGCGAAAGGCGTATGTTACACAGTTTTAAAAACTAAGTGGAATAGAGCTTTCTTTCACTTCTATATGTTTTCCCTGGGCTGAAAAACAACTTTTTTGAAACAATAACTTGGAACTCTGCGAAAGCATTATGTTACACAGTTTTGAATACTAAATTGAATACAGCTTTCATTCACTTCTATGTGTTTTCCATGTGCTGAAAAACAGCTTCTTTGAAAGCACTCTCTTCAAACTCTGTGAAAGCAGTATGTTACACAGTTCTGAAAACTAAGTTTAATACAGCTTTCATCCACTTCTAAGTTTTTTCCCTGGGAATAAAAACAACTTTTTTGACAGCACTCACTTGGAAGTCTACAAAAGCAGTATGGTACAGGGTTTTGAAAACTAAGTT
Organism: Choloepus hoffmanni; assembly: GCA_000164785.2. NCBI lineage: Eukaryota > Metazoa > Chordata > Mammalia > Pilosa > Megalonychidae > Choloepus > Choloepus hoffmanni. The sequence continues at coordinate 3,065 of KN184590.1, read as the reverse complement.
GAATACATATTTCTTTGACTTCTATGTGTTTTCCCTGGGCTGGAAAACAAGTTTTTTGAAAGCACTAACTGGGAACTCTGTGAAAGCAGTATGTTACATAGTTTTGAAACCTAAGCAGAATACAGCTTTCTTTCAGTTCTATGTGTATTCCCTGGGCTGGAAAACATCTTTTGCCAAAGAGCTCAATTGGAAATCAACCAAAGAAGTAAGTTACACAGTTTTGAAAACTGCGTTGTATACAGTTTTCATTCCCTTCAATGTGTTTACACTGGGCTGAAAAACAACTTTTGTCTAAGCCTTTACTTCAAATTCTGCAAAAGCTCTATACTACACCATTTGAAACCTAAGTTGAATAGAGCTATAATTAACTTCTATTTGTTTTCCCTGGGCTGAAAAACAACTTTTTTGAAAGCACTAACTTGTAATTCTGTGAAAGTAGTATGTTACAGAGTTTTGAAAACTAAGTTGAATACAGCTATTTTTCACTTCTAAGTGTTTTCCCCGGGCTGAAAAACAACTTTTTTGAATGCAGTCACCTGGAACTCGGCGAAAGCAGTATGTTACACAGTTTTGAAAACTAAGAAGAATGCAGCTTTCATTCAGTTCTATGTGTTTTCCCAGGTCTGAAAAACAAATTTTTTAAAAGCACTCATTTGGAAATCTGCGAAAGCAGTGTGTTACACAGCTCTGAAAACTAAGTTGAATACAGCTTTCATTCCCTTCTATGTGTTTCCCTGGAGTGAAAAACAATTTTTTTCTAAGCACTCACTTGGAAATCTGTGAATGCAGTGTGTTACACGGTTTTGAAAACTAAGTTGAATACAGCTTTCTTTCAATTCTTTGTGTTTTCCCTCGGCTGAAAAACCACTCTTTTGAAAGCACTCACTTGGAACTGTGCAAAAGCCCTATGTTACACAGCTTTGAAAACTAAGTTGAATACAGTTTTCATTCACTTCTATGTGTTTCCCCTGGGCTGAAAAAGTTCTTTTTTCAAAGCACTGACTTGGAATTCTGCAAAAGCAGTATGTTACATGGTTTTGAAAACTAAGTTGAATACAGCTTTCATTCCCTGCTATTTTTTTCCCTGGGCTGAAAACAACTTTTAAATACACTCCCTTGGAACTCTATGAAGGCAGTATGTTACACAGTTTTGAAAACTAAGTTGAATACACCTTTCATTCTCTTCTGTGTGTTTTCCCTGGGAGGAAAATCATCTTTTATGAAAGCACTCTCCTGGAACTCTGTGAATGCATTCTGTTACACGGTTTGAAAACTAAGTTGAATACAGATTTCATTCACTTCTATGTGTTTTCCCTGAGCTCTAAAAAAACTTTTATGAAGGCATTCACTTGGAACTCTGCAAAAGCAGTATGTTACACAGCTTTGAAAACTAAGTTAAAACAGCTTTCATTCATTTCTATGTGTATTCCCTGGGCTGGAAAACAACTTTTATGAATGCACTCACTTGCAATTTTTTGAAAGCAGGATGTTACACAGTATTGAAATCAAAGTTGAATACATCTTTCATTCACCTCTATGTGTTTTCCCTGGGCTGAAAAACAGCTTCTTTGAAGGCACTCTCTTTGAAATCTGCGAAAGCAGTATGTTACAGTGTTTTGAAAACTAAGTTGAATACAGTTTTCTTTCATTTCTATGTGTTTTCCCTGGTTTGAAAAACAACCTTTTTGAAAGCAGTAGCTAGTAATTCTGCGAAAGCAGTATGTTACACAGTTTTGGAAACTAAGTTGAATACAGCTTTCATTCGCTTCTTTGTGTTTTCACTGGGCTGAAAAACAACATTTTTGAAAGCACTCAGTTGGAACTCTATGAATGCAGTGTGTTACACAGTTTTGAAAACCAAGTTGAATACAGCTTTCATTCACTTCTAGTGTTTTCCCTGGGCTGAAATCCTCTTGTGTCAAAGCACTCGTAAGGAATTCTGTGAAGGCCATATGTTACACAGTTTCAAAATCTAAGTTGAATACAGCTTTCATTCACTTCTATGTGTTTTCTCTGGATTGAAAAACATCTTTTCTGAAAACACTCACTTTGCACTCTGCGAAAGCAGTATGCTCCACAGTTTGGAAAACTAAGATGAATACAGCTTTCATTCACTCCTGTGTGTTTTTCCTGGGCTGAAATACAACGTTTTTGAAAGCACTCACTTAAAACTCTTCAAAAGCAGTATGTTACACAGTTTTGAAAACTAAGTTGCACACAGATTTCAATCTATTCTACGTGTTTTCTCTGTTCTGAGAAAGAACTTGCAGCTTTCATTGACTTCCATGTGTCTTCCCTGGGCTGAAAAACAACTTTTTTGAAAGCAGTCACGTGGGACTCTGCGAAAGCAGTATGTTACACAGTTCTGAAAATTAAGTTCAATACAGCTTTCATTGACTTCCATGTGTCTTCCCTGGGCTGAAAAACAACTTTTTTGAAAGGAGTCACGTGGGACTCTGCGAAAGCAGTATATTACACAGTTCTGAAAACTAAGTTCAATACAGCTTTCATTGACTTCCATGTGTCTTCCCTGGGCTGAAAAACAACTTTTTTGAAAGCAGTCACGTGGGACTCTGCGAAAGCAGTATGTTACACAGTTCTGAAAACTAAGTTCAATAGAGCTTTCATTGACTTCCATGTGTCTTCCCTGGGCTGAAAAACAACTTTTTTGAAAGCAGTCACGTGGGAATCTGCGAAAGCACTATGTTACACAGTTCTGAAAACTAAGTTCAATACAGCTTTCATTGACTTCCATGTGTCTTCCCTGGGCTGAAAAACAACTTTTTTGAAAGCAGTCACGTGGGACTCTGCGAAAGCAGTATGTTACACAGTTCTGAAAACTAAGTTCAATACAGCTTTCATTGACTTCCATGTGTCTTCCCTGGGCTGAAAAACCTGCAGTTTTGAAAGCAGTCACGTGGAAATCTGCGAAAGCAGTATGTTACACAGTTCTGAAAACTAAGTTCAATACAGCTTTCATTGACTTCCATGTGTCTTCCCTGGGCTGAAAAACAACTTTTTTGAAAGCAGTCACGTGGGACTCTGCGAAAGCAGTCTGTTACGTA
>KN184589.1:207269-241403 GCA_000164785.2 Choloepus hoffmanni | reverse complement strand
GGGCCCTCCTTCAGAGATCTAATGGGTTATTGAAATGCTAATAGACAAAGCAACCCAGGGCCATAAGGAAAGGTCCACAGGGCAGAGAGATCAGCTTTTCTTCGGGATTTGCATATGCGCCTTAGGGCCTGAGCTCCGCCCTTCCCCTTTCTGTGTTCACCAGAACTCCAAAAATCCTCTGCTTTTATTTTGGAGTTTTTCGTGCTGTTTTTTTCTATGTCTGTCTCCTCTCTGCTGGGCTGGCTGCTCTCAGATTCTCTGGTGTCTGGTCTCAGTCTATCTATGGTTGGAGTTTGGATCAGTAGAATGAGTTTCCGATAAGAGCAGCCACTGCAGTTCTCCCTTCTCCTTCCCGGAGCTGACAGCCCCTCCTCCCACGGGACTGAGCCTGGCAGGGAGGGGCGCGGGTCCCCTGGCTGCAAAACCTTACAGATTTCGCTGATCTCAGCAGTTCGACATTTTCATGAGTGTTGTATGAAGTATGTCCAAAGTCAGATTGCTCTGTGGTGTCCAGTCCACGCAGTTCCTGGCTTTCTACCTACTTTCCTGGAGGAGTAACTAAAACATACAGCTCTGTAGGTTGTCTTTTTACTTTCATGATGAAGTCCTTTAATTCACAAAAGTTTTTAATTTTGAGAGGTCTGATTTTCTATTTTTTCTTTTGTTGCTCGGGTTTTGGGTGTCAAGTCTAAGAAACCACTGCCTAACACGAGGTCCTGAAGATGTGTCCCTACGTTTTCTAGGTGTTCTTTGGTCCTGGTTCTCATAGTTAGGTCTTTGATCCATTTAGAGTTGATTTTTTATATGGTGTCAGGTAGGGGTCCACCTTCATTCTTTTTCATATGGAGATCCTGCTTTCCCTGTACTGTTTGCTGAAGAGAGTTTCACTGCTTCTTAATTTTCCTGGCTCTCCCTCACTTTGGGAGACAGTCCAGTTGGCATAGGGCAGTCTCATTTACCTCAGATTTGGAGATGCTCCTGATTTTCTAACTGAGAAAGTCCTGTCTTCTCTGTGTATGGACACCGGGTAACTGAATCTCCCTGTGCTTTAACTCTTTCCACTACTGTGATGGCAGCTCTCTGGGGTGTGGGCCGTATGGGCTGTTCTCCAAGCCTCTGTAACGCCTCTGTGATGGTTGGTTCATTTGTCATCTTGGCCAGGTGATGGTGCCTAGCTGTCTGGTCAAGCAAGCACTGGCCTAACCATTGCTGCAGGGACGTTTGTGGCTGGTTAGTAAACCAGCAGGCTGGTTTATTAAATCATCAGTCAATTGGCTGCAGCTGTGACTGATGACATCAACGAAGGGCGTGTCTTCCACAATGAGAGAATGCAGTCATCTGGATTTAATCAAATCAGTTGAAGACTTTTGAGGGAGACAGAGAGAGAGGACCTTCACTTCTTCTTCGGCTGACCAGCGAAGTGTTTCCTGAGGAGTTCATCGAAGCTGCTAGTTCACTTCCTGAGTTCATTGAACAACTTCATTGGAGTTGCTAGTCTGCTGCCTGCCCTACGGAATTTGGATTCGTGTAACCCCACAGTTGTGTGAGACACTTTTATAAATCTTATATTTATAGATATCTCTCATTGATTCTGTTTCCCTAAAAAAACCCTAACTAATACAACTTGCTACTGGGAGTGGTTCTTGAGAAACAGAATCTTAAAATGGGCTTTTACAATTTGTTTTCTACTCTGATTAGATTCAAAGGCATTAATGACTATTTCCAATAATCAAGACAGCACTGACAGTCCATGGCGTGAGTCGGCGATGGAGATACGCAAAATAGCACCATTTGATTCTCCTTATCATCTCTTGTACGAAGCAAGGCTCTGGGTAACAGTGTTTTTGACACCTTCACAGAGTTTTGCAGAATTAAAACGTATAATAATGTTGGCTGGCTGCTCTTAGATACACTGGATAAAGTTATAAGAGAAAGGGACGATCTAAAGTCTTCAAATTCAAAACTTAAGTGCCATATGACAGATGTAAAGGTTTCTGTGTGTGCCCTGAAAGAAAATCTTATTTTCTGTGCCCGCAGACTTAAGATTTCTGAAAGCCAGACTCAGAGTCTCATTGTGCAAGTAGCAGATTTACAATGTAAGCCAAAATCTCAACCTCTCGGAGTCTCTGCTATTAAAGTAAAGGCATTGATTGGAAAAGAATGGGATCCGGAAACTTGGGATGGGGACATACGGATTGATGATGATGGCAGTGAGGACACTGGAACCCTGGATTCTGCTGAGTCATTGTTAGATTTACCTGTAGAGGGCTGTCCTGGGGAAACAGCTTCCCCACCTCCAGTCTGCCCTGAGGAGACTGCCATCCAACCCCCACCTAAGGAGATTAACCCTTCAGTGTCTGCTAACCCTGTAATCACCTCCCCTGAGGAAGCAGCCCTCATTCCTCTGTCTGGAGAGATTAATCCTCTTTTACAAGATGAAAATGCAACAGAATGTCCTGAGGTGAATGGCTTGAGAGATAATTCTAATTCTTTTTATGACTCACCCCCACCACCAGTCTTTGCTTCAAGACCTATAACTAAAGTCCCAACAGGCCCCCAACGGTGAGGTACAAAGTGTGACCCATGAGGAAGTACGCTATACTCCAAAAGAGCTGTATGACTTTTCAAACTTATACAGACAGAAACCAGGGGAATATGTGTGGGAATGGATATTAAGGGTGTGGGATAATGGTGGAAGGAAGATAAGGTTGGATCAGGCTGAATGTACTGATACGGGCCCACTAAGCAGAGATTCTGCATTCAATGTTGTAGCTCGAGAGGTTAGAAAGGGTGTTAACAGTCTGTTTGGGTGTTTGGCTGAAACATGGATCAAAAGGTGTCCAGCATTACCAGATGCTGAAATGCCAGAACTGCCCTGGTACAATGTAGAGGAGGGATTCAAAGGCTTAGAGAGATTGGAATGTTAGAGTGGATTTATCATGGAAGACCTGCTCACACACCCCTGGAATGTCCAGAGGACACACCTTTTACCAGGACTGTGAGGAATAAACTTATGAGACTAGCTCCATCACCCCTGAAGAGCTCTGTAGTCGCCCTTCTCTGTAGGTCAGATATTACTGTGGGAACTGCTGTCACTGAACTGGGATCCTTAACACAATGGGGATACTCGGGTCCCGAGTTGGCAGAAGCCAAGTGGCTGCAGTTGATCGCCACAGACAAGGTGGGCTTGGCTACCATAACGGAAAACAGGCTCAAAGCAGCAATCAAAATAATATGACTCACAGAGACTTACGGTGTTGGCTAGTGGATCGTGGAGTACCAAGTAGTAAAATAGATGGGAAATCGACTAACTTCTTGTTTGAATTATATAGGCAGAAGAATTCTAGGTCAAGTGAATGAAAGTCTCCCTTGAATTACAAAAACAGAGAGTCACAGCCCCTTAATCAATTCCCAGACTTGAGACAGTTTCCAGACCCAGAGCCCCTTGAATGAGGGGAAGGCCAGGTACCCTTGGGGAAGGACCCTGTTACACAACCAAAATTTTATACTGTTAATCTTCTTCCCAGCCTTCCCCAGGGGGACCTATGGACTTTTGGGGAAAAGGAAATGATCAGATATTTTGTGGATTATTAGACACTGGTTCAGAAGTGACATTAATTCCAGGAGACCCAAAACGTCATTCTGGTCCACAGAGTTGGGGCTTATGGAGGTCAGGTGATTGATGGAGATTTATCTCAGGTCCGTCTCACAGTGGGTCCAGTGGGTCCCCGGACCCATTCTGTGGTTATTTCCCCAGTGCCGGAATGCATAATTGGAATAGACATGCTCAGCAACTGGCAGAATCCCCACATAGGTTCCCTGACTCATGGAGTGAGGGCTATTATGATGGGAAAGGCCAAGTGGAAACCATTAGAACTGCCCCTGCCTAGCAAAATAGTGAACCAGAAGCAATACTGGATTCCTGGAGGGACTGCAGAGATTAATGCCACTCTTAAGGACTTGAAGGATGCAGGGGTGGTGATTCCCACCACATCCCCATTCAACTCTATTTGGCCTGTGCAGAAAACAGATGGGTCTTGGAGGATGATAGTGGATTATCATAAGCTTAACCAGGTGATGACTCCAATTGCAGCTGTTGTTCCAGATGTGGTATCATTGCTTGAGCAAATCAACACATCCCATGGTACCTGGTATGCAGCTATTGATCTGGCAAATGCTTTTTTCTCAATAGTTGTTAGTAAGGACCACCAGAAACAGTTTGCAGTCAGCTAGGCCAGCAGTTTACATTCACTGTGCTACCTCAGGGGTATATCAACTCTCCAGTTCTATGTCATAATATTGTCCACAGGGATCTTGATCGTTTCTCCCTCCCACAAAACATCACACTTATCCATTATACTGTTGATATCATGTTGATTGGACCTAGTGAGCAAGACGTAGCAACTACTCTACATTTGTTGGTAAGATATTTGCATGGCAGAGGATGGGAGATAAATCCAACAAAAATACAGGGGCCTTCCACCTCAGTAAAATTTCCAGGTGTCCAGTGGTGTGGGGCCTGTTGAGATATCCCTTCTAAGGTGAAGGATAAGCTGTTGCATCTGCCCCTCCTATGACCAAAAAAGAGGCACAATGCTTAGTTGGCCTCTTTGGATTTTGGAGACAACATATTTCTCATTTAGGTGTGCTATTCTGGCCCATTTACTGAGTGACCAGAAAAGCTTCTAGTTTTGAGTGGGGACTGGAACAAGATGAGGCTCTGCGACAGGTCCAGGCTGCTGTGCAAGCTGCTCTGCCATTTGGACCATATGATCCAGATGACCCAATGGTACTGGAAGTGTCAGTGGCAAATAGAGATGCTGTTTGCAGCATTTGGCAGGCTCCTATAGGAGAATCACAATGCAGGCCCTCAGGTTTCTGGAGTAAAGCTTTACCATCCTCTACTGATAACTACTCTCCATTTGAGAAACAGCTGTTGGCCTGCTACTGTGCCTTAGTAGGGACAGAACACTTAACCATGGGCCACCAAGTTACCATGAGACCTGAGTTACCTATCATGAGCTGGCTGTTGTCTGACCCATCAAGCCATAAAGTTGGGTATGCACAGCAGCACTCCAACATAAAATGGAAATGGTATATACGAGATAGAGCTTGAGCAGGTCCTGAAGGTACAAGTAAGTTAGATGAGGAAGTGGCCCAAATGCCCATGGCCCCCACTCCTTCCACCTTACCTTCTCTTTCCCAGCCCACAGCTACGTGTATCTTGGAGAGTTTCTTACAATCAGTTGACTGAGGAAGTGAAAACTCAGGCCTGGTTTATAGATGGTTCTGCACTTTATGCAGGCTCCACCCGAAAGTGGACAGCTGCAGCACTGCAGCCCCTTTCTGGGATGTCCCTGAAGGACAGTGGTGAGGGGAGATCTTCCCAGTGTGCAGAACTTCGAGCAGTGCACCTGGTTGTTCACTTTGCTTGGAAGGAGAACTGTCCAGAGATGCGTTTGTATACTGATTCATGGGCTGTTGCTAATGGTTTGGCTGGATGGTCAGAGACTTGGAAGGAACATGATTAGAAATTGGTGACAAAGAAGTCGGGAGAAGAGGTATGTGGATAGACCTTTCTGAGTGGGCAAAAAACATGAAGATATTTGTGTCCCATGTGAATGCTCACCAGAGGGTGACTTCAGCAGAAGATTTTTAATAACCAAGTGGATAAAATGACCTGTTTGGTGGATACCGATCAGCCTCTTTCCCCAGCCACTCTTGTCATTGCTCAATGGGCTCATGAACAAAGTGGTCATGGTGGTAGGGATGGAGGTAACGCATGGGCTCAGCAACATGGACTTCCACTCACCAAGGCCCACCTGGCCACAGCCACTGCTGAGTGCCCAATCTGCCAGCAGCAGAGACCCACACTCAGTCCCCGATATGGCACCATTCCTTGAGGTGACCAGCCTGCTACCTGGTGGAAGGTTGATTACATTGGACCACTTCCATCATGGGAGGGGCAGCGATTTGTTCTTACTGGAAGAGACACATACTCTGGATATGGGTTTGCCTTCCCTGCATGAAGTGCTTCTGCCAAACCTACCATCCATGGACTTACAGAATGCCTTATCCACCATCGTGGTATTCCACACAGCATTGCTTCAGACCAAGAAACCCACTTCACAGCAAATGAAGTGAGGGAATGGGTACATGCTAATAGAATTCTCTGGTCTTACCATGTTCCCCATCATCCAGAGGCAGCTGGGTTGATAGAACGGTGGAATGGCCTGTTGAAGACTCAATTATGGTGCCAACTAGGTGGCAATAACTTACAGGGCTGGGGCAGTGTTCTCCAGGAGGCTGTGTATGCTCTGAATCAGCGTCCACTCTATGGTGCTGTTTCTCCCATAGCCAGGATTCATGGGCCCAGGAATCAAGGGGTGGAAACAGGAGTGGCACCACTATCACTCCTAGTGATCCACTAGGGAAATTTTTACTTCCTGTCCCTGCAAGCGTAACCTGTGCTAGTCTACAAGTCTTTGTTCCAAAAGGAGGAGTGCTTCCATCAGGAAACCCAACAATAATCCCAATGAACTGGAAGTTAAGGCTGCCACTTGGCCACTTCGGGCTTCTTATGCCTCTGAATCAACAGGCAAGGAAGGGGATTACTGTACTGGTTGGGGTGACTGATCCTATCAAGGGGAAATGGCACTGCAACTACACAATGGAGGTACAGAAGAGTTTTCCTGGAATACAGGAGATCCCCTAGGGCGTCTCTTAGTACTACCATGCCCTGTGATTAAAGTCAATGGAAAACTGCAACAACCCAATCCAGGCAGGACTACCAATGGCCAAGAAACTTTAGGAATGAAGGTTTGGGTCATCCCACCAGGCAAAGAACCACGGTCAGCTGAAGTGCTTGCTGAGGGTAAAGGGAACATGGAATGGGTAGTGGAAGAAGGTTGTGATAAATATGAACTACGGCCACGTGACCAGTTACAGAAACGAGGACTGTGATGGTGTTCTAGTTTGCTAATGCTGCTGGAATGCAAAACACCAGAGATGGATTGGCTTTTATAAAGGGGGTTTATTTGGTTACACAGTTACAGTCTTAAGGCCATAAAGTGTCCAAGGTAACACATCAGCAATCACGTACCTTCGCTGGAGGATGGCCAGTGGTGTCTGGAAAACCTCCATTAGCTGGGAAGGCACGTGGCTGGCATCTGCTCCAAAGTTCTGCTTTCAAAATGGCTTTCTCCCAGGACGTTCCTCTCTAGGCTGCAGTTCCTCAAAAATATCACTCTTAGTTGCACTTGGGATATTTGTCCTCTCTCAGCCTTTCCAGAGCAAGAGTCTGCTTTCAACGGCAGCCTTCAAAATGTCTCTCATCGGCAGCTCCTGTGCTTCCTTCAAAGTGTCCCTCTTGGCTGTAGCTCCTCTTCAAAACGTCCCTCACAGCTGCAGCTGCACTGAGTTCCCCCTGTCCGTCAGCTCATTTATATGGCTCCAATGACTCAACTTAGAACCACCCTGAATGGGCAGAGCAACATCTCCATGGAAATTATCCAATCAGAGTCATCACCCACAATTGGGTGGGGTGCATCTCCATGGAAACACTCAAAGAAATCTAATCAACACTGATAACATCTGCCCACACAAGATTACACCAAAGATAATGGCATTTGGGGGACACAATATATTCAAACTGGCACAGATAGCATAACTATTTGCTCCTTGGTTTGTTATGAGGATGTTTGTATTTGACCATAAAGCAAATGTCTTTGCTTTTTTCTCTATCTTATTCCCTTATCATATGACATAAGTTGCATTGCTCATTTCATAGTATTTAAGTTACAGGATATCAAGTTTAAGAGTCAATGTCACCCAAGGACTTGCACTCTATTCTGGAGAGACTTAGTGCATTTCTGTTTGTACGCTGCACAGCGGAGTATTGTTAGGCAAAATATATGTGTTATTATTCTCTACATAGAGATAACATATGGTTTTAGATGATGTGTATAGCTGCCAAGTTGACAAGGGGTGGACTGTGATGGTTAGATTCATGCGTCCACTTGGCCAGGTGATGGCACCCAGGTGTCTGGTCAAGCAAGCACTCGCTTAACTGTTGCTGTGAGGACATTTGTGGCTGTTTAAGAAACCAACAGGTGGATTTAATAATCATCAATTGGCTGCAGCTGTAACATCAACAAGGGTGTGTCTTCCACAATGAGAGGATGCAGTCAGCTGGATTTAATCCAATCAGTTGAAGACTTTTAAGCAAGACAGATAGAGGACCTTCACTTCTTCGGCTGACCAGTGAAGCATTTCCTGAGGAGTTCGTCGAAGTTGCCAGTTCGTTTCCTGAGGAGTTCATCGACCATCTTTGTTGGAGTTGCTCGTCTGCTGCCTGCCCTATGGAATTTGGACTTGTGCATCCCCACAGTTGTGTGAGACAGTTTTATAAAATCTTGTATTTATGGATATCTCTTGTTGATTCTGTTTCCCTAGAGAGCCCTAACTAGTACAGCCTCCGTCTTCTCATCTGCAGGATGCAACTTCCTCACTGAGTCATTGTGAGGATTCAGTGAGTTAAAGCAAAGTGATTATTAAATCAACATGAGCTTGACTAATATTGCACCATCGTAACTACTGTCTGATTTCCCTTTGGCCAACCCCCTCTAAAAACTACATGGAACAGGAAATCTAAATCATACCTATTCCTTAGTTACATGTTTAATTACATATTAAATATTCATGTAAAGCAAAAACTAGACCAGAATGTGGGAAATGAAAATAGTAGATTGGGAGTCAGGAGTCAAGGAAAGTCCATCCAAAATAGTCATACTATGTGGCTTCAAAATTTTGAAATGCATTTAATATACATATTTTGCAAAAGTCATAAAGGAAAAAAAAAATCTTCCCTTCAGCTTCTACCCTGGGCATAGGTCCAGTCATCATTACAAAAACTAAAACTTAGTAGCTGAAAACAAGCATTTCATTTTGCTAACAGTTTGGGGGGACGGGGCCCTGGACAGGCTTGCCGTGGCCACTCTCTGCTCCACTGCTGGGGGGTCTCGCTGGGGCCTGGAGAACCCACCCCATGCTGCCTGCAGGTTGGTGCTGCAGCGGCCAACCGCACAGCCAGACATTGGCCCGGGCGCCTTGGGGCCTCCTCCCGGATCTGCCTGGGCCGCCTCATGGCACAACCTGGCTGAGACGGTTGGAGTCGGGCGTGGCAACGCCTTCCCGGGAGCCAGTGAACCAAGAGGCCGGGAGCGGGGCCGCCAGTCTCTGAGGGCCTGGGCCCAGGAACCGGCAGCACCACTCCTGCCACACTCTGTGGATGAAGCAGGCGCAGAGCCCACCCAGACTGAAAGAGGCAACGCAGAACCCACCGCGAGGGAGGACGGCTGGAGAGCTCGTGGCCCCCCCCTGAACTGCCACCTTGCCTGCTGATGCCACAGGCCTCTCTGGGCCGCGTGCTCCCCGACAGTCCTCCCCACCTTCCTCCTTCCCAACCCCCGGTCCTTCGCCCGCCTCCTCCCGTCTGCAGATGCTCGGAAGTCCCCCACGTGCCAAGGACGCTGCGTTAATCAAGAGGTTCGGAATCTGGCAGATCTGAGGAAGAACGACCCTTTCAGTTATTTGCTGTGACCGTGAACAAGTTATGCAACATCTGACGCTCGATTTCCTCACCTAGAAAGAGGACTGCCCTACAGGATTGTTGGAAGATTAAGAAATAATGCATTTGGCCAAGAACTTAAAGTCTGACCATACCAAGTACTGGAAAAGGAGAAGAAATGGAATGCTTATAAACTGCTAACAAGAGTATCAACTGCTTCAATGTTGGAGACCATTTCGGCAGTATCGGAAAGGAGTAAAGTTCACATCTATTACAATTCAGCAATTCCACCTCTAGATAAGGGCCCCAGAGAAACTCTTGCACAGGTGCCCAAGAAAACCTGCGTAACAGTGCTAGTTTGTCACTGTCACTGCAAAACACTGGAAACCACCTAAGTGTTGACCAGGAGAACAGATAACGAACTGTGGTTTGACCGTGAATGAGCCAGTGGTGCATGCGTCGCACACAGAGGACTCTCGCAACTGCAATGCTAAGCAAAACACGTAATCTGAAGAAGCGTGTGTAGTGACTTGCAGCTTAAAAACATGAAAAACAATTTCATATGTTGTTTAGGGGCATAAAGCATGTAGTAAAAATAAAAAGAAATACAAAGAAATAATAAACCCCAAATTCAGTCTGTAGTTAGAAGAAGGTGGGACCCAGGGGAAAACAGTCCGGGCTCCGGAATCTTCTGCTAGGATGCAGGTACAAGGGTGTCCCCTCATTTCATTCGTTGTACATGTTCTACGTCTGACAGATTTCACAACACATTTTGCAATTATAAAGACCTACCTCATATTAAGTAAGCACAAAGCTGGGCAATACTCACTGTGGAGGAGCAACCCTTGTCCATTTTACCTGGAGAGTCCACCCTTGTAATTGAGCTTGGGGATTGTCTCCTTCCCTCTGTCCCCAAGAAGGAAACTCTGTTTTCATTTTTACAGGAGCTCAAGCGACTGACTGAAGACCCTGGCAGCATTCTCAGTCTAGTTACCCGGACCAGCAGGGTCCCATCGGGTTTCAGGAACACTCAGCTCTGTTCTCTGAAGGGTGGGAGGTCAAATCTCCAAATACGCCACGTGGTCCAGCGCTGACGGTGACGTGGAAGCAGGAAATGCCACCGCGTGTGGCTCTGTTCCTTCCCTCCTACCGGGGGGAGTCGCCGGAGCCTGATTTCCCTGTCTCAGGGATCGCAACCCCCGGGGGAGCTTCTAAAAGCCCCGATGCCCAGGCCACAGTTCACCACCCAACCCACAGGCCCCCGGCTGCCTGGGCAGGTCAAAGCCAAGACCCCTCCGGAGAACCACAGCCCGAAGCGCCAGGCCCCACCGCGAAGCAGCCGTCTTCCCCCACCGTCCGTTAGTAAAGCAAGTCAGCTCCTCCCTGCTGCCTGGGCTTTTACACCTCGGAGGCCGCCCACACCGTCCGTTCACCGGCTAGGCCGCAGTGGCAGAACTCCAACCTGCCGCGGAGTATTTCCCAGAGCAGGGTGAGTGAGAAGGGAAAGCGCCTCTTCATCAAAGAATGCCAACAACTAAAAAACATGTAAGTAAAACATCATAGCTGTGAGTACAACCATATGCCTATTCCTGGGAATATCCTAGCAAATCGTTGAATTAGGGAGTGGTCTTGGGGACCCCTAACACAGGGAAGCAGAGAGGCTTCTTGGTGTTGGTAATGTTCTCTATCTCTATCTGAATGCTGTTTCCACAGGATGGGTACAGTTTGTGGCAACTCACTGAGCTGTGCAATTATGATGTTACCTACTTTTTCTGTAAATATATTGAACCTTAATAAAAAGTTAAAAAAAAGAAAAAAAAAAAACATGTGAGGAATGAGCAAAACAGAGTGTTGCCATTTCACAACCGTCTTAGTAATAACTGAGAGCACGCCAGACACCAAGACGACCGGGTGAAGGCACAGGGTCACCCGGCCGCCACGGATCGCCCCCACAGATGACACATGGATTCCAAACGAGACCCACCCGTGTGGGCTGTGAAGCTTGCATGCCCCAGCTTCCAGCCCAGAGCTCTTCGTTCCGCTGTGGGGCTGGTGCGGGGACACCCGACCTGATCCGCTGGCCGACTGTCCCCTGCCACACTCGGCCAACGGGGAGCCTGGGGAGCCTCGAGGCTGAGCGAGAAGGGGCCCGCCTATCGTTTGCTCTCTGTTCCTGGGACAGGTGCCTGACAGCACGCCTTCCCTCTGCCAGCGGTTTCTTCCCAGACAGCAGGTGACCCCTGGATGTGGCTTTCAGCTCTCAGTTGGCGTTTCCCCTACAGCCCCCAGCCCAGCAGCCTCCCAGAGGCTGGCCAGGCCACAGGGCCCCTTCCCAGCTTGGAGGCAGAAGCGGTGCCGGGCAGGGACCTCAGCTTCACGGGGGCATCTAACCTCCCCGCCGTGCCCCCAGCCTCTGTGGCCTCCCTGTGAGATGTCAGTGCTCGCGTTGTCATTTCAGTCTCCTGGTTAACAGTCCACGTCTAGTTAAACCCCCTTTTATTAAATTCTCTGTAAAACAACAAGTGGGGTTTCTGTCTCCTGGCGATCCTGATGCAGAGATGGCACCAGGAGTGGGGTGCGCACCCCCTGCTCTGGCCGCGCCTCTTACTCAGGTTCCAAATGACCACTTCCTGCTCGTCAGGACTCCGAGTGACCAAACGTGGCGTGATCAACAGTGAGAACTGACACTGCTGGTCCTGCGGGGTGGGGTGGCACCACACCTCGCGGATGGGGGAGCAAGACAAGGAGTCCACCCTTCCACCCCGGTGACGACGGGGGCACCGAACCCCTTTCTTCTTCAAGCCACCCTTCTTGAGGTTTTAACCAATCCTAACTGAGACAGGGTCTTACATGCTTTTCTTCAAAGGCCGTACCCACAAGTAAATCATTCATTTCAGATTTAAAAAATGAAGTTACAGTTTAGGAAAACTGCTCATTACACCAGTCAGGGAAAGGCAACCAGGGAACCACTGCCAAGTTGCATGTCATCATGTCAAAAAAAGTTACAAGATCAGCTAATAAACACCGTTTACGAAGTGCTGCTTAAGACCTGCCAGGCACTGCCCACTTCACGTGCACAGTGTGATGTAGTCCTCATGAAAATCCTGTGACACGAGAAGCGCCAATCTTTAGACGAGGGAACCGAGGCTTAGAGACTAAATCACCTCCCGGGTCCCCCAGCCAGCAACTGGTAGAACCAGATTCAGAGCTTATCCAAGGCTAACCTCCTAGTCACTCCACTGTGCTGCTCGTGATAATCCTCGGCTTTAAGAATCTCTGATTTCAATGGAAACTGAATTAAAGCCTTTCTCTATGCTGGAAGTGCTCGAGGAGGAGCAAGACAGAACCATTCTAAGGAAAACCAAAGATTCTAAGAGAAGTGCCGTGCCGAATCAATGCCTCCAAGTTGACAGTGTTTGCATGCTTGCAAAAGCTGGCAAGGCCTTCCTCACACAGGCTGAGGAACTTGCCAGAAGCCCAGGCTCTTATCCAGTGGCCTCGGCTAAAAGAAAGCCGTCCCCTTCCAAATCAGTAAGGTGCACACGAGGCCCACGGAGGACTGTGCAACTAATGGGCACGTCGACCAGCATCCCCAGAACCTGGCCCCACATTTTTTAATTGAAATTAAATTTAATAAAGGCTCGTAGAAAAAGACAAGAGATCAATAGGCCCCCAGTGCGTGGAGGTGAAGTCAGGTCTCTAACCCTAACCCTGCACACAGCACAGGCTCCCCTGGGATTTCCAAGGGCCCATTATCTTTAGTGCTCAACTAAAAAGTACTAATTCACTTAGGAACCAAACTGGTAAATCGGCTGCCAACTGTTATTAGGCGAAGCAGGACAGAGTTGGTTGAAAAGCGTTTTCCCAGTTAGCACGAGAAGCACAGCTGAGGCCCCAGCCCAAGTCTGCGGTTGGAGAGCACGTGCTTCCAGAACCATAACGGACCGCATGTCGAGCCTCCATCCAGGGAGGGGACCCGCGCTACAGCCCCAGCAGGCCTCGGAAAATACCCTCCAGCTGCTTTCGGTAAGTAGCATCCAGCTCAGCCCCGGACTGTGCTCAGAAGGAAGAGATCCCACATCCCTGCTGGACATAACGAAATGCGTTTGCACAGGAGCATTAGAAAGGCAAGGGTGCTGCCGTGGCCGATGCATGTTTTACTTCAGCGGTTATTTTAAATCCTGCTAAGAAAGCCTTAACGAGCTTAGAGTTTGGAATAGCACCTCAGTACCCTCTAGCTACCTGACCCTTCTCAGGTGACACAGGATGAGGCTGAAGAATTCACATCTCTCAAGTAGAGGCGAACACAAAGTCAAGGGACAGTGTTAAGGAGAAATGCCTTCCACGCCACATTCCTAACTATAATAAAATCTGGGGCACCGCACAAGATTTCAGTGTGAGCCAAGAGAAAACCACCGGCAGTTAAGTTTGGCAAATCTCACACACAAAGTCACAGTGGAGAAAGGGTTTTACAGGGAGAGCTGGAACTCAGCCTTTAATGAGTAAGAGCCACAACCTTGTCCCCTTTAGTCTTTCCGCTGCCTGAGGGCAGAAGAGGTAGAGTGTGAGAGTGAGTCCTTTTATTTCCTGCCAATCTGAAGATGAACTGTTAAAAACACTCAGCTGAGCCCAGCTTGCAAAGCTGATGGACACATGCTGGGCTGTGGACCCATCTAGTTCTCAGCTGTATGGTAAGTTAACCAGGTGACTCAATATGGAGAGGGTTTAACCTTTAGACACCAAGGAGAATTTACTAAGGGAAACAGCGTCATCTCTTAAAAAGACGCATGTGGGCACAGATGCACACACCTGCCTCGGCAAAGTGCTAAGGCCTGCCGCTGTCGACCACGGGTGCCGTGGGTGCCGTGTCGGGAAGGGGAAAGCCAGGGAGCTGCTTTTAGTCTTCATTTCTACACTTAATTGTTCGAAAACTTTCAACTTAAATACCCAATACACTTCTCACTTTTAAGAAAAATTACTGAAATGTCAAGTAGCCAAGGGTTTCTAAGTAGGGACGTTGGGACATTCCTTCCCTGCCTGGGAACTGCACTGAGAGGGCAGGAAGGGAGGCTGTGAGGGCGCAGAGCACAGGGGAGGAGGCCCTGGAGCTGCAGACGCAGACGGAACGGGCCGGGGGCAGGAGGCTGAAGCCCACCGGGCACCAGGAGCATGAGAACAGGGACCAAGGACCAGGGGAGGACGCTATGAGGAATGAAGGAGCCCGAACCAGAAAAACCGAGTCTAACACACAGCTAGGGCCATTGGGGTGTTAGATGAAAGAATTACCATTAATTTTATTTGATATAATAAAAGTAATTTAGTGACAGAAGTTAAAAAAAAAGCAAACCTTATCTTTCAGATATATCCTGAGGTACTCATAGGAGAGAGGATATGTCTGGGATTTGCTTTAAAACAGTCCAGTAACATTGTTAAATGTGCAAAGAGGGGGAAATGATGAAACAAGAAGGCAGAACAGCTGTCCATGGGGCTGGTGATGGGTCTATTTTCACATATGTTCCAAATGTTGCACAATTAGAAAAAAATAAAAGCAGCAGCAGCTAAGCCCTCAAATCCTTTTCCCAACTTTGCAGGCAGGTCCCTGAATTCCACGTGGCATTTGACTGTAGGTTTGTTTTATAAAGGGTCAGGGGTAGGCCCACAAATTGGTTAACAGTAGACAGAGTCGAGGGCAAATAACACACAGGACCATAAAAGCAACCGTGTGAGCGGAAACCGCAAAACCTAATAATCAAGGGAAAAAACATGGTTGCCCACGAACTTTGAGTTTTTCTCAAAACACTCAAGACTGCTAGTTATAAATGCATAGAAAAATGAAAATATAGCGAAACTAGTTATTTATTTAGTACTCTGTTTCTGCAACCATTAAAAATACTAGGATTACAGTACTTGGGGCTCAGCTTCCAATGTTTGCCCTTTTTGCTTTTGATGCTGTGAAGTGTCAGCCCTTAACGTGAAACTTTTTGTCAGAGCCACTTCCTGGGGGACACTCGCGTCCTTGTCCGCACTCTGCTCATTCCTGCTAAGTTCACGTCACTGGGGCCTCCGGCTGCTTATCTAGAATCTCCCAACAGCATAAGTGTCAACACCCCAGGGCTGGCTACTTCTGTACCTCCACTCGTGCTCAGTCTGAATTCTGCAGGGCCGTCTGCAGTGTGGTAAGCTTCTGCCGAGTAACTCAGGCTACTTTCTGCCCGGTGCACACTTTATACTTCCTCCCAACCTCAGGTAAAGAAATTGCGAGATCTCCAGCTGTAGCATCAATCTGCAGAAGTCCGTCTGGGAGGCTTTAAAAAGTTGAAATAACCCTCCGTTCATTGACTGGATTAACGGAGTTGAGTTTGGTGTTTAAAAAGCGAGTGAATCAGCATGACTGAGCCTTGTCCAAGGCAGAGCTCAAATCTGCCCACAGCCTCCGCGCTGGGTGAGGTGGCCAGGGAGCTGGGGAGCAGCATGGGCTGGCGGGTGAGACACTATTGGGCACTGCCTGGGACGCACACCCGTTCCCCGGGCAGAGACGCACGCCGAGGAGCCGGCACGGAAGGGGGAACCGTCTGCCTCACCCAGAGCCAGGCCACGGCAGCTGAGACCGGAGCCGTCAGGCAGCACCTGCGTCCTTCAGCTAAACTGCGGATCAGAACCACGCCAAACAAGCCCTGCCTGTACCGAAAACGGGGAGACTCAGCTACACGCCAACCTGACCCCACTGAGCCCCAGAACCTTGTGGGGTCAGGCTTTCCCCCTTCTGTTCCTTCCTCGAGGCCCCCCCAGGAAGGAGCCGGCCACTGGCCCCGTTGGGGTTTCTCGCCGTCAAGCGGAGGCTGTGCTGTGGTGCAGGACGGTCCCAGCGGCTCCACAGCCTCCTCCTCAAAGGGGACCACTGCACCCTGGTTCTGCTGTCCCAGGATACAGCCATATAGCCTCGGGCCGGCTGGAATTACTGCCCAGACACACACCCGGGCGCCCCATCATTTTGGGGCTCCACTAGTTTCCCAGTAGAGCACCAAGCAGCTGAGGAAAACCTTGGGAGTGAGAGACCAAAACAGGGAAGTCAAACTGAATGGAGAAAAAGAAAAATTTTAATAAAATTGGAAGTATTATTAATATCCTCAAAGAGAAGTACTGCATCATGAAACAGGATGCTATTTATATTCAGTTCTTGGAAATTAAAAATGGGCAGAAAATAAAAACTTAACAAAAGGATTAGACGGTGCAGTTGAGGCCGTCTCCCCAAACAGACACAGTAAGAGAAACAGAAAAATGGACAGAGCAAACACCAGGAAATTTGAAGACTAGGCCAGTAGCTCAGAAAAGACACTTTAAATGAAAAAGGGGTCAAAGTAATTCAGGGAAAGGATGTGAATTTCTTTACTTAAAAGGAGTGAAAAACCCAGTCCCTTGGAAATAAACCAAGGCTTCAATGTCAGGTTTCAACACTGAAGACCAAATACCCCAACAAGCTTCCAGAGAGCGAGTGGCTGCCCCGGTCACGAGGAACGGAGTGTCAGGAACTCGGGAAGCTGGAGGACACATCCTAAAGGGAGTCCTCCCACCCTAGAAATCTACACTCAAATTACCAATTAAACATGAAGGTAGAAATTTTCAGACGTGCAGCGTCTCAGCCCTGAACAAAACGGCAGCGTGAGAAGCTTCAGGGCTCCACTCCCCAAAGCAGCTTTGAACCAGCAAGACCCAGCAGAGACATCTTTCTCAAAGCTCCCGAAAACTGCTAAAAGCAAGCGCCACATCAAGAGCAAGGCCACTGAAAAGCAGTGGGACCTCCTGGGCACCCCCCCCCAGTGGGATCCCTGGACCGGATCCCGGAGGGAGCAGAGCAGCCTCGGCACTTGGCAGAGCTGTGCCTGGTGGAGCCTGCAGGACGCGCCGTCCCAGACCGGCCCTGTGCGGAGACGGCGTCTCCCAGCTCTGCTGCAGGATGCTGGGGGGTGCAGCGAGGTCGGGGTGCAGCAGGGCAAAGGATGTGCTGTTGGATAGGCAGCGCTCGGGGCCATGAAGAATCTGCCCCCAGGAAAGTGGGGACTTCGGAACGTGAACGGGGGATTCCCGGGGCCACGTGCAAAGCCAAGTCAAGGCGCACGTGTGCAGATCACCGGGGAGGCCCCGTCGGCCCGGAGCTGCTGTCTGAGCTCGTGTGGATAAGCCACGAAGGAGGGCACGCACACGTCCACCTGCAGAGAGACTGGGAGAGGTGTTTTCCTTTTTACATTTTTTCCACATTAGCTCCTGGCATTCAAGGAAAGCTGTCATAACATTAGCTGGATAGAAGCTTAACAAACAGATGCCTCAGACTCTAAGTTCCAATAACACACTAAAATGTCAGAACGTCCAGGTTTCAACAAAAGAGTACAAAACACACAAGGAAACCGGAAGCCATGGCCCAGCAAAGGACAAGATTAAAGCACTAGAAACCATCAATAAGGGCCAGACCTGGGACATTCCAAATAGGTTAAAAAACGGTCAAAGAGCTAAAGGAAAACAAAGAACTAAAGGAAATCAGGAAAATGACAGGGTATCAAGTATCAATAGAGATGGCAATTATGAAAAGGAACCAAACATAGCCGAAGACGACAATGACAGAAATTAAAAATCCCCTTGAAGGTTCAATAGCAGATTGGAGCTGGCAGGAGAATCAGTGAACTTGGAGACAAAACAAGGGACGTTGTCCCAGTCTCGGCAGAGAACCAACGAAGAAAAGTGAACAGAGCCCGGGGGGCCTGTGCGACACCACCGAGCAAATCACCACACTCACTGTGGGAGTCCCAGAGGAAGAAAGGGGAAGAGAGAAAATTCAGAGAAATAGCTGAAAATTTCCCAAATTTAACAAAAGACATGAATGTACACATCCAAGATGTGCAAAAATCTCCAAACAGGATAAACCCCAACAGGCCCACACTACGGCATATTAATAAGACTGTTGATTGCCAAAGATAAAGAGAGTCCTGAAATCCGCAAGAGAAGCAACGTGTCACAGACAAGGAGCCTCAATAAGATTAAATGCCGGTTCCTCACCGGAAACCACAGGGGCGAGGATGACATATTTAAAGTGTGAAAGCAAAAAACTACCAACCAAGACTTCTATGCCTGACAAAACTGTCTTTTAAAAATGAGGGAGAGATTAAGACATCCCCAGATATACAAAAGCTGAAGGAGTTCGGCGAAGATGTTAGAGAGTTTTACAGGTTGAAGGAAAAGGACAATACACAACGTATCAAAGCCGCATGAGAAATCTACATCTCCGGTAAGGAGGACGACGGGTAAATACAAATGCCAGCACTGCTGTAGTGTGGGTTTGTAACCCCACTTTTCATTTCCTGCAGAATCTAAAAGGCAAATGCACAAATTGTAATGAGAAGTCAGTGGTCTGAGACTTGTAATGAAAAACCATGTGTCTGTGACGAGAACCACATGAAGGGCAGGGACAGGCACAGGAACATGTTTCTGTGCACAACTGAAGCTGAGCTGGTTTCAAAGCAATTGGGTGGCCACAGATTTAGGATGTTAAATTTAAGGCCCAGGATAGCTGCAGAGAAAGCGTCAGTCTCCAAGTTCGCAGGTACGATGCGGTGCACGGGTAGGACAGTGGCGACGGGGAGTCAGTGCCTGACGGGTGACGGGTTGCTTGGGGTGAAGGGAGGAGATGGGATGGGAAGACTTTTGTTGTGTATGTGCCACAGTTTTTTAAAAAAAGAGGAAAACCTAAAGAGATAATGAGAGTTAAATGTAAAATATGATACTGGATGGGATCTTAGGATGGAGAAAAGGCTCAAAAGGACACTACCGTGACTAAGAAAAAGTCAAGTATGGAATGTAAGCTTTTTATCGATGTTAAATTTCTTGAACTTGATGTACATGGATGTGTTTAATTAGGAGTGCAATCTGCTCTTAAATGTTCAAAGGGAAGAGAGGGAGGGAGGGAGGAAAAGAAAAACAGAAATAGCAAACGGGGCAAAATGTTAAAACTGGTAGGTCTGTGTCTAGGCAGGTGGGGGTATATTGGAGTTCTCTGTATGGGGTTTGTATTATTTTTGCAACCATCCTGTAAACTTGATGTAGAGATAAATACCAAAGGAATTGAAAACAGTTGCCCCCAGTGGGGGAAACGGTGGCAAGGAAACCTGTTTTCCTTCCAAGCCATGTTGAACCTTCTGACACTTCAATTTGTACAACCTTGATTACACAATTTTTTTGTTGTTGTTAAGGCAATATCTGTGCCAAAGAACAGGCCAGGGTTCTCACCAGCCTCTGCTCCGGAGCCAAGGGACCCCACAGGCCACCTCGGACACGAGCTCCTCTGGCCTCTCCCAGCCAGGGCTTCTCTTTGCCCGCTCTGCTGTCACCTGAGCCAAAGGGGAATGTCGGGAGGGCACCACCCTCTCTCCGTCATGGGCTGACGGGGCTCATGTGAGGTCACACAGCAAAGAGAGCCAGCTCAGGACTCAAGGGTCTGCCACGGACCCTCGGCTCAGGGCACGATGCCCTTTTCCACAACCCCTTCTCCTTCAGCCAGCCCCAAAGGCGACCGATGCCCACTCTGTACCATGTAGTACGGAAAAAGTTACAAAAGGCCCATTTCATCACCTGTAAAAGGTCATGAGAAATAAATGCAAATGCAGAGCTTCATTCAATGCCTGACATCAGATGGTGAGCCGGAGGGAGGGCTTGAGACGCCTCGCTGTGCATGGACCGAGTGTGCACCCGGAAGTGACCGACCCCTTGGGGACACAGCCGCATCCCTGTGGCCCCTCAGGCCAGGAGCCACCAGCCCAGAGGGTGAAGAAATGCACTTTCATTAACTGTCCTGATCAAGGGCAAAAACCTCAGTGGGTGAAGATCAGCGACCCTAATGAGAATCTTAAATGAGGCTAAGCTGTACACACCCACACCCAATGACACTCATTTTAGTGTTCTTTGTAATAGCAAAAGCTAACAATCTAAGAAAAGTTCTGGTGAAATAAAAGTCTAAACAGAAAACCTGGCAGTTGTTAAAACAGTGAGCAGATCTGTATGCACAAACAAAAAAATGTCCACACGGTGCTCCTGGATGTGAACACGCCAACCGCAGCGGCTGTCCGTGAGGAGCAGCACCGGAAAGTTCTGCTTGAGCAACACTGGAAAGCTCTGGGGTCACGAGCGGAGGCGGGTGCTGGCCTGGGGCTCACTGGTAAGACAGTCACCCTCCGAGCAATGGCCCAGATGATTCAACATACAAAATAAGAAAAAGATGGAAACAAGTTTTCTATAAACTGTAAGCTTCTTTATTCGGTTAAGAGGTAGACAGATGAACATGGAAGGCTGTTCTTAACTCCCCCAAATTCATATTCCACTTCATTCATCCATCCCACATTGCTAGAAGTCTTAAAAAAAATAACCAAGGTTGCCAGAGGCTTTTTCTTCCGACTTCTTTTAGCAATAATAGTCGGTAAATTGCTTACAAAGAAGTTGCTACTAACTTCAGTTTCCAGTATCCAAAGAGCCAAGTCCCTCCGTGAAGTGCCCTGACGGGGGCAGAGCACAAGGACTACTTCTAGCAGAGGCTACAGGGAGGCCTGTTACGCGTTTGTTGTTAAATCCCTGTGCGTGTTATGGCAGAAGCCGGTGAGACCAACAAAGCAGAGCCCGTTATGTCAGATGGCTCCGAATGGTTGTTGTCTCTGAAGATAACGTGATATTTTTTTAAAGACAATTAAAAGACAATGGATTTGAAGCCTGATAGAAAAGGGAGAGAAATATGTACAGGAATTCACAGCCCAGGAGTAGGAACCTCAGTAGCAATCAGGAAAACCTGGCTATCTTACATAGCTAATTTTGAGACAAATTGTATTTAGCACAAAAGCAAATATAGCACAAGTAACACTTCCCTCCCACAGCTCCCCGACTCCGGAAGACGCGGTGGGTCCTCTGTAACACTGCAGCCATCCTCCGAGCAGCAGGGAGGTGTACGGGGTCTCAGCAATGACCAGCAGCGTCACGCTCTGAGGATGGCATACTTGAAGACCGCCATGATGGCGGCACTGATGACGCCAGAGATGGGGACCGTCACAAACCAGGCCATGAAAATGTTGCGGAAGAGCCGCCAGTCAACAGCCTTCTTGGAGCGGAGCCAGCCAACGGACACCACAGAGCCCACCTACAAGGAGAAACAGATCAGGGAAAGTGGCTGCTCAGGAGCCTATGGCGCCTGGGAACGACACGAGCGGGGACCCGGGTGAGGAGCCCATCTCCTGGATGGGGCTCATTCCATGGAGGTGGTTTGTAACAGGCTCAGAAGCAGATCACCCGTGGGGAGACAAAGGCAAAGCCAGAAACTAATCACTAAATCTGTGCTAACTGGGGTAAAATATGAGACAAACACATTGTCCTTTCTGAGCTCCTGGAACATTCTAATGAATACGTACTGATTTAATAACAAATTAAATTAAAACATATATAATTATTTTAAGTTTTAGGTTTTCCAAATCATTCAAGAGGGAAGATGATATTAAACCTAACATCTGATCCCCTGGAAAGATATCCTGGTAGAAACAGGTAAAAACAGGAAGGCTCAGGAGGCTCCATGGGTGGACCAAATTTGAATTCCCTTAAGGAAATCAGCTCCCCCCTTTTCCTATAAATATCACATGGTCATCAAGCAACTTCTGGATTCAGTAAGTTTCCCAGCACTTCAATCCCAAGAGCTCTGAATGAGCTTTCTAGTTAATAAATTGCCCTTCCACAGCAGCCAAGACTTGCAAGACCCAGACTTCAGCCACCACAAATGGTAACAACGCACACGATTAGGACAAGCCAAACCACTCTGAATGGCTTCCTGAAAACAACAGCCTACCAGGGCGCAGCAGAATCGACTCCTGGGGTCAAAAAGATTACAGTGGCTCTAACGAGCCAGGACGAAGCAGCAGAGAAGGGTCGGGAGCCAGAAGTCACAGCTAGCACTACATAACGGAAAAGGCCTCTTGCACCATTGGGAAGAAAACACATTAACTGCTTAAATTAAAGGACAAGAATAAACACAGAAATTCTAAAACATGTACTTTGTGGACTCCTCACGACTCCTACTGCATAAAGCCTACACATTGCTGAACCAGCCAACAGAACATCACACTCACTTCATACTTACTTTACAATGTGTCGTACTGATGGGAAGGCCAATATTTGACGCAATTACCACAGTGAGGGCAGATGCCAATTCAATACTGAAGCCACTGCAGACACAAAGATTGCTCGTCAGGAATTCTGCTTGATTTTTTTGATACACTAACACCGCCCTCAAGTTAAGCTATCTTGCTTTGCTCTCATCAGTGACAAAACCTCCATGGACCTGTGTGCTGTAACCCCTGAAACCTACTTTAAACTGGCCCCAGACTCCTCTTTTCCCTCTCCTCCAGCGTTAAAGGTCTCAAGTTCTTCCTGAACCCCATGGTTAAATGTGTCTGCGCTTTTACCTTGAAGAATGTGGTAAACAGTTTCAGCTCCTAAGTAAAGACAAAAACCTATTCACACATCTTTCCGAGAAAAGTTAGGTTAACTAACAGACCACTGAAGCTGGTAAACGTTTGACCAAAATTTTGTCTAGGGGCCATCAAAAAGTAAAATCGGTTTACACCAACACCAAAAACAGTGTCAGGAGCTCACAGAAATTTGGTTACTTGAAGTGAAACACGACGCAGTGCTGGCACCACGGCACTGGACCAGGAGGAACAGCTGCCCCAGCACCGCACCTGGAGGGTGTGATGGGCGTCAGGTCTCGCCCCATGGTCTGGATGACTCTCCTTCCCCAGACCCACAGGCCGATGCAGATGCCCAAGCCGCCGTAGAGGAGCAGCCAGACGGGGGTCGCCGCTCTGGAGGAGACGTCTCCGGAGTCATAAACCAGGTACAAGGCCACCAAAGGGCCAATGGCGTTGCTGGGGGAGAAACAGGACAACGATGAGCCCCGGCAGGGCCAGAACTCGCCGGATGACCTGTCAGGTCACCCAGAGCACAGCTTTCAAAGGAAACACAGGGAGCCCCAACACACAGCAGAAGGAACGGGAGCTGCCCTGACGGAGGGGACTGCCGTGCGTCTGCTCCCACCTCCCGTCTCCAGGTGGCCCGAAGCAACTCTTGGTCTCTAATGAACAGGTTACAAACCACAGGACCAAGACTAATAACCCACAAATCTTTCCTGCAAGACACTGCTTTTAAGTCTCCGTTTTATATCCCACTATTATAAAAAGAAAAAAAACTGGATCCATTCAATAGACAAAAAACCTTCTCTATGAAAAATGTTAAAAAATTCTTTGTAATCTCTATAAGGAATAAAAATTCACCACCTGCTTGACTAAATCTGACCACTCTGACTTCAAGCACGACCGCCGTGGCGTGGCCCTGAAAGCAGGGCGAGCCGACTGACCTGACATCGTTGCCGCCGTGAGCAAACGACCCGAAGCAGGCAGTGAGGATCTGCAGGAACTGGAAGAGGAGGGACACTTCGGGCCTGTCCTGGTCACTCCACTCCTCCAGGGAACTGCTGCTTCCTTTCCGGTCGCCCAGGCCCACGTCTGCCTTGGAGCTCGCGTCCACCTCGGACGCGGAGGGAACGTCGGCCACGGCATTGCAGTAGCTGGTGTAGCTGTCCATGCGGATCCGCTTCTTGGTGTCCGCACCAGGCCACGCCAGCTTCTCCGTCTCCTCGCCCTTCTGCTCGCCCTCCCGGGCACGCAGCGAATCCAGGGGCATGCCGCAGATTGCCATGGTGTAAGAGGTGTAGCTGTTGTTGCGCCTCAGGGGTTTGCCGCCCGAGTCCCCCATGCAGTCTCCCACCTTGGCCAGGTGAAGCTTGTGGAGGAGCTCTTTGTACAAGCCGGAGTCTTTGTGCACAGTGTGGTACTGATAGTGGCCGCTCGAGTTCATCTGGTGGCTGACTGCTTGATTGAACTGCACGAGGCTGCCATTCGGCAACTGCACCGCACCTAGCCCAGCGCGGAAAGGAATACTCAAGCACGGAGCACGCCAAGGCCACAGCCAGCCCCCCGAGGCACCAAGGAGAAGCCCCGCTCCCCACCCCACCTCAGGCGCCCCAACGCACCATCCAAGGCGCCGTCGATGCTCGTCTCCTCCTTCAGGCCCACGCTGGGAAGCCGCTCTCGCTCGGGAGCCTCCTCCAGGTCTCCGAGCCGGAACGAGACGGTTCTCTCCTCCACGGCAGCCCGGAGAGGCCCTGCGACAGGCCCTGCCTCGGATGCAGGATTCCGGCTTTCGACATCACCAAGAGACAACTTTGCTTCCTCATGGTCTTCTTTCAAGCTCCTCTTTTTTTCCATTAAGGGACTTTCAGAAGGACTAGACTTTATTTCTCCTAGAAAGGAAAGGATTTCTTGGTGTAAGGTTTTGACTACAGTAACTTGGTCCCCTTTCCCCCAAACCCAAAACACCCGTCTCAGAGTAAGAAAAAAAAATTAAGGATAATTTCCTTGTATGATTTTCTACTTGTCAGCAGCTCATCTTTCACCAGTTAGCAATGGAGAACACCCTGTATCAGGGGTGGAAACACATTTTCTGCAAAAGGCCAGATAGTGAATATTTCAGGCTTTGCAGGGCCTGCCAAAATCCCTTATTCTTTTTTCTTTTTACAACCCTTTACAAATATAAAAAACATCATTTACTCCATGCCATCTTATTCAGCAAAGGAAGGTGGCTTAAGTATAGACAGAGCGGGCAAGTAACTGAAAATCTGTACTATGTCTTGTTCATGTTCTTTCTTAAAAAAAAAAAACAAAAATCTCCTGAATTTCAGCCCAAGAGTTCAAGCAAAGTGATGCAGCCTACAGATGACATCTTTAGTTTTCACCTCTAAAGAACAAAAACATGTGTTTACACCTGAGATGCCTCAGGGTTCTGTAATCCGTGCCCAGGTGGAGTATTTTCTGTCTACATGTGGAGGCTCAGCATGCTTACTGTTTATTCAGGCACCAGCCAAGCTCCAGACTGTCTTACAAAACATCTAGCAAGAACTGTCTCGCCTCCTCTCACACTGAAGGAAAAACGAGGCCAGGAAGCCCCGAAGGTCCTGTCCCCATTGCACTGCTGGCAAGGCCGGACCAGCTCACAGCCTCTCGGGCTCCGGTGCAGCTGCAGTGACACAGCACTCCTGCCCCACTGCGCTCTGCACCACTCCGCTCCTGGAGAACAGGCTCCGATCACTAGCTTTGCATTTGCACAGATAAAAAGGACAGAGAGATTATCTGAAGAGATCTTGGCTGCTGAAGAAATGAGTAAGATTTAAATGAGAAAACTCATACTAACCAAAACACATTAAACTATACTACAATGATGTGTAGTAACAGCCTGAATGATTCCATCACATGCTCCTTAAAAATGTGTACCTCTAGAATCTGAGCAATTCTCAGAATTCACCAATCTAAGGTCAGATACACACAGGAGACTTAGCTTTGCTTGTCTGAAGCCCTCACTGTAAACTCCAGAAGTACTCAGGCAAATATTTCCTCTTTGAACAAGTGCTACTCATTATTTTTCATTCAGGTATATTTGTACTTCTCAATTAATATAGACTATGTCTCTGTATTTATCTGCCATGTCACCGGCAGCTGATTAAGGTATATTTAAAATCACATTAAATGTTCAGCTCTTCTCTGTAGCACAGATCAAACAGTCCTTATGACTTGGTCTCAGGTAAGCCCATAAAAACGTGAAGCCCATATGCTCAAATTTCCTATCAAATTTTTTTTACTTTACCAATTTACCCAAATAGTAGAAATGTACAGGTGGACACACAAAAAGAAATAAGCATAACATTACTAGTTATACTTTCCCAATACAAGCTGTTACTTACGTTCGATTTTTCTCTTCATCCTGGGACACACAAAGAACCAGACGATAAGGGCACAGAAAACCGCACATCCCACCGAGATGAGGGTGGCACCCCACAGCGGAAGTCTGTCAAAGCCCAGCACTAGGAGATAAAACGGTGCATCTTGAAAACCCCAGGGCACAGCCCCCTGGAATGATGTGTGAAAAACCCTCCTCTGAGGGCCCAGAAGGCCCCAGGACAGCCCTGCGCCACACTGCTACCCGCTGTCCTTCTGTGGGGTTTACTGTGCTGGCAGCTATACAAATCCATCAGCTCCAACTGGTGAGGAAAATCCAATAGTTATCTTAAACCCACACCACTCCGGCTTACGATTTCCTTCATATAGTATGCTCTTACACAGTTTGCTTTAGAAAACATCCCGAAGGACCTGGAACTGTCTGGAAGAAGGCCCAATCCCAGCATCACCAGCCCCTCAACCCAGCTCTGAAGCATGACATTTGCACTCCCGGGTGTATTTTAATGCCAAAGAAAGAAGCTGCTCAGTAGTCACATGTCATGTTGATAATTCTCTGTGGAAAAGTCATCACGTCCATTATATTAGCCTAGGGTCAAATCCCTGAACAAGGCCATCTCCTCAGAAGCATTATCAAACTAAGAAAGATCAGAAAACTGGGGTGCTACCCATCAACAGATAAGAATAGTTTAGGGAATCAGCTTCCACAAAAGGAAAATGGTTTCCTGGTAAAGTCACTAACAAGCCAGGTCTCAGAGACTGGCGCACCAATGTTTTCCGTGTGGCTCAGGGATCGTCACCATCAGCCATTAGCCATCACCTGCTGCCACTTATGAGGCAACAGGCCCGTCCCCTCCGGCCTGGACTGAAAACACACCCCTACGTAAGGGTAAGAGACATCACACCGCAGTACACCCAAGAACAGCTCCGTCGTCACCTGTGGGTGTTCTGCTTTATTTTGCTTGCTAGGAGCTAAATTACTTGGAAAATGGAAATTCTATTGTCCAAAGAAATGATTACTCTTTAAAAACCGGATAATTTGAGGTCCCTTTCCAGACTGAAGTTCTACGATGACTACACATCTTTTCATCTTGATTTCTGCTTTCAATTTTGACAATGTAGGTGAAATACACATGAAATTTAATCAATCTCTATCACAATTTAAATTTGTCTATGTTCCACAAGTCGAAAAGGGGAAACAGAGTTTTTATTTCTGATAAATGATCCACAAAATTCAGAAGAAAATATCCAAGTTCCCATTTTTGAAAATAATTGAGATTTAAAAGTTTCTAATTTCTCTTGATGCTTGAGCCTTGCTGCTAACACAGAGAACTCAGAGCCTCATGGGACACCCTTTTTTAGCTTAGCATGAAGAACCCAATTTAGAACAGAACAATTGGAAATGGAGCATACATACTTTCCTTCATGGGCACCATTTAGTAGGCTCAGTAGTCTTACAGCTTTCCACTTCCTTTCCTGATTACTCCAATAAAGGCAAAGTGAAAAATACTTAGCTAACGTCATTTTTGGTCAGTAACTTATTACTTACGTGAGGATTAAAATAAATTTACTGGACTACAATCAACCTTAAAAAAAAAAAACACCCAGAATGTTTGAAAATAGGAGTGCATCACCCAAAGTAAGGCTGAGGAGATTCATGTCCTGAGCAGCAACGTAAAACTTATTTCTTCTAGGGAGCCACAGTGAAAAGATGGAAAGCCACTATCAAAGATCAAGCCAAAGGAGCCTAGAGAGCAAAACGGAACTGGTCAAGGCACAAGCTTCATTCTGCCCGACAAGTTACAAATTACCCATCTTTTGTAGTTGCCAAGTTCAACATGGATAGCTATAATTTAATGCATGCTTTGCCTTGGTCCTGACATAAAAGTAATCAACATTTCAATCTTTATATTCTCAAAAATTATTTTTCCTCTTAGCTGCATCAATTCGTCTTCCAAGTGCACTTAGACCCGTTGTTAAACATCTCAGCTCTTCTCATTCAAGCAGATTCAGGGGAGTAAATTTAGTACAAGAGTAGCTCCATTTGGGAGAATGAGACTATCCAGCAAACCAGTCCTAAATGACCAATCACTGATGACCACATACAGCTAATGACTCCTCAGCATCGACCTCAGAGAGGAGAGAGGGAGGGAGAAGACCCTGCTCTCGGTGGGTCCTGGGGAGACTAAGGAGGAAAGGTCTGTAGTGATTTAGAACCCGAGCAGCTCTCTGCCGGAAAGCTATCTAGGCTAACAGCACACCCTGGCCCGCAGCCTTCTGAAACGGGCGCAGGCCGGCCACCTTCTAGGAGATTTCAGCCCTGTAAAGCAAAAAGGGGCAAATTGGGCATTTAATGCAAGTTTTGTAAACAACTTTAAATGCACATTTAGGTATTTTAATATTTACTTACAAGGTGCTCCAGTATACATGATGGAAAAGAAGTTTACTCCAACTGTGCAGGCGTAGAAAACTGGCAAAGCTCGCAAACCATTAGGGACTGGATCTGCCTGTGAAAAACACCAGGAAGACCGGCATCTTAAACGCTGCAAAAGTTCAACCATTTCCACAAAACCATGGAACAGGGCAGGTTTCGGAATTACAGTGCCAGTTTCTTTCTTTCCATGGTAGTTTCCAAGTCCCACTGGGCTTTCTCCTACATATGCTCCTGGAAGTCTCCCTGAGGCTCTATCTAAAGTTTAGGTTTACATAACTGTGTTTCAATTTACTACAACCTATTGGGGGGGGGCGCTAGTATCAGGCAACTAACAATGTCCTGGGAACACCCATATCCCCAGGGTATCTGAAGCCCAGATGCAATCCCCAAACCGTCCTTAAACAGTCTACGCCAGTACCTGAAGATACACACACATTTGCAGAGATGTCAAAAAACAGACCGTGAGATGTTAAGGAATTAATGACCTGGCTTTGACCGTGAGATGTTAAGGAATTAATGACCTGGCTTTAACCCTTCAAAAGAGCTCTTAAAAGCAACCGCCACCTCATTAAGCTTCTGATAAATACACCATCACTGTTTACCAAAGTGCTAAGATAAAAATCAACCGTAACTGGCTCATCCGTTCACTGAATCAGGAAGGTGCCAAGCAGCATCCTGGACACCAGACTGCACGAGACAAGAGTCTTACTTTCACGGAACTGACATTTGCTTTCCAGCACAGGACAAAGTCAAGTACTGATGAGCACCGTAAAGAAAAATAAAGACGTGTTACGGGACACTGACGGAAGGAGCACGTTTTAGTTCAGGAGTCAGGGAATGGGTGTCAGTTGAACAAGCCAAATACATAACTAGGAGTAGAGGAGCAAGCCACCTGGTCATCTGGGTGCAGAATGTTCCAGAAAACTATCAGCAAAAGTGAAAAAGCCCCAAGGAAAAAAACTGAAGTGCTTAAGGGACAACAAGGAGGCCAGTGAGTTCCACTGACAAACGTGCTCAGCTCTGCAGGGGAGAAGTAACACAGCCCAACACCTGAAGGATGAGAACACAGATCTGAACACACATCGGACGGCTTTACTGTAAAGGTGTTGGCCTCAAGGGTTAACACAATCCGGATCACAATCCAACGAAAAATCGTGGGGGCAGAGAAGAGACAGAAGGACCCTAAATGATTCTAGAGCTCTGACAATAGTAATCAATGCCTTGGGAGAGGGAGGTGGTGGTTTAAGATCAATGACACAGAAAAGAAAGTGCAAACCTAGACCCATGTGTGCAGAAGGGCGACATTCCAAGTCACTGAAGAAAACCCCTCTGAATTCCAGCTCACTTATCTGCCTCTAGAAGAGCACTAACCACCAGTGAAACAGCCCAACAAAAACACCCGCAGAGCCTCCGACGCCACCACTGAGGACAGCCAGGTTTGCATCTGAGGCACACGTGCTTTTTTCCTCTAAGGCTATGGATATGGCTTCAAGAAAATTCTGTAAGACCCTTGGACTTCTCTTAACAGATTTTCAAAGACTCATTTAGTAATATGGTAGCTACAAACCAAACTGTGATTGGTGAAAGTTGAGGAACACTAGCTTATATATTTTTCTGTATAGCCCAATTAAGTATTCACTGAAGCAGCCAGTAGGAAAATAAATGACACTAGCCAACAGTTTACTACGAAACACATGCTCGTGATCAAGGAAAAACAAACAAAAAAAAAACAAAAACAAATGGTTGCTAAGAGTCTAGGAAAAAGACAAGCTGTGGAAGTCCCCCTTCACTCCCCCCAGCCCCCCGTCCCTCCCAAGAGGTAAAAAGGGCTGGCCACTCCTATGAAATTATTTTTAATACCGTATGACCTAAATACACACTAAAAACCTTACCAGGAAATGTATACGCCCCATGTACCCTTCTGTGGACAGGAAAGGGGGCTTCTACCCCCACCTTCACCCGGAACAGTGTGCTCTTCACACACTGTATGTTCCAGTATGTTTTTGCCTGGAGGTTCCTCTGCCAAGTTGAAAAAACTGTCCTAGATACAGTTAATGTGACTCCTAACAAATGAAGAACGCCCAAAGACCCATCTTCTTTGACTAGAAATTTAAGCACTCAATGAAAAATGTCCCCTTCCCCTCTTTTTAAGGGCATGATCCTCAATGGAAGCACTTCACCTTCATCCTTTTTTCTACTGGATAATCCAGCAAGGAACAGACATTTTCAAAGAAGCCATCTTAATTAATTTCCAAAATGTAATCTGAAGAGTTGTAAAATATATTAATGATCATTTTGGCAACCAAGACCCCCAGAGCTTACCAGTCTATAGATCTTTTCTAGAGATTTAAAACCCAATAGTAGCCACATTTACTCATCACCTAAAACTCATCTGTTACTGAGGAAGTGGCAGGCAGCAGTATGTGTATATGGAGAGGGGTACTCAGCAGCAGCGTTTTAATACTTGTTCACACCACCCCTCGTATGTGTACATTAATGTCTAACTTAAGTCCTCAATCATGCGGTGGGGCGGTTAAAAGAAGCTGGCATGCTTTTTTTTTTTTTAAATCTTCATTTTATTGAGATATATTCACATACCATGCAGTCATACAAAACAAATCATACATTCGATTGTTCGCAGTACCATTACATAGTCGTACATTCATCACCTAAATCAATCCCTGACACCTTCATTAGCACACACACAAACATAAGAATAACAATTAAAGTGAAAAAGAGCAATTGAAGTAAAAAAGAACACTGGGTACCTTTGTCTGTCTGTTTGTTTCTTTCCCCTATTTTTCTACTCATCCATCCATAGACAAATGAGAGGTTCTCAGCACCTGAAAGCCCCCTTTTGCCCCCTCAGGGGTCTACTACCAGGAAAGGACACAAGATGTCGAGAAATGAGACGTAACATCTCTCCACAATCACAAGAAGATGCTTCCCAACAATCACACAGAAGCCAGTGCAAGCCTTCTAGACAGGGGTCCCCGCGGAGGAGCCCGTCAGTTCTGTTCACTAGCATGCAGGGAGCCACATGGTGAAGTCTGGTGTGCCTAGACTTCAATCACCATCTTAGAGGCTCCCGTTTGGGGGAGGCGGAAAGGGTAGGTGCTAATCACTGTGGCTTGTAAATAAAACAGTTCACACCAGAAAACTGCTTATGCTTGCTTACTCTGCATCAAGCTACACTTAGCTACAGATGGAAGACAGTGACTTGTGACTACAACGCCGTCAACACTCAATTTCTATGGAGAAAGCGACGAATCCTTCCCTGGAGAAGCTGAGAACCAGGACAGACAAGTGGGCCTCAACACATCCCTGAGCCCTTGGATCTCTCCCTTCACTCAGATTTCTATGGTTCATGAGCAGTTCTAAACTCACAATGGTTTGTTATGAGCTTCTCACCTGAGAAAAGGTCAACTTTGTCTCCTGGGTTCATTCCACTGTAATCACCCAATGCCAATATCACCTTGTCTGCATTTATCTGAGCCAGCATCAAGAAGCCTTTCTTGATAAAGTTAAGATCTACTATTGGTCCCTCAAAGAGGATTTTCAAACGGACAGGAAACAAAATAGCTGCCTGGGTTTGTGTCTGCCTCGGCTCCTCTTACCCAGGTTGCTGTGGGAGGCAGCCTTTGTCTAGATTACAAACCGGTTATGATAATCACCACTACAGAGGCCCCAACTAGGCCATTAACTGGCAGCTTAGACAGAGCTGCAAGGGACACTGTGGCCATGAACCCCAAGCTTACAATGCAAACTGGCCCGAACAGTAACTTAAAGTAACCATCTGTACACAGCTACACAAAGTCGTCCTAAATAGACGTTTCTTCACTCCCATCCTTCCCATTTCCTGGCACACCTTAACACTCCTTCGTTTTTCCTTCCTGGATGCCTCCGTGGGTACTGAGAACTCGTTTTCAGGGAGGTGTACAGGACACGCATGCTTTCAGTCTTGCCAAGCCACACACCGACAGGCCGCGTCCCGCTGCCCGAGTGACCGACTAAAGGTCAGGGCCGCACAAGAAAAGTTACCTTGCGGAGGATGAGTGCGCGGACAAGGAAGAATAAGACTCCAGACATGATACCAGAGAGCAGCGGAGAGATGAACCAAGACATCACTGGGAGAAAGCACATTAAGAAAATGTCAGGAACCCAACGTGACTTTAAACTTCGACATTCCATTTTCAAACTCTTAAGCCTGTCCCTCTCTTTTACACCACATACTCCCACACACGAGGCCAGAACAACCCAACAAATATAAAAGTAAGAAAACCTTTAGAGTTAAACCCACCGATTTTGATCAGTTCGGACCACTTGACGCCCTCCTGCCCCTTGGCCACAAGGGAGAACCCGATGGTCGCCCCAACAATGCAATGGGTTCCAGAAATGGGGAGCTTCAGGAAGGAGGCCGCCAGCTGCCACACGGCGGACCCTGCAACACAGCCGGGCTGGCGTGAGAGGTGCGTCCTGCGGGCCGGGTCCGCGCCTCGCTGCAGGGAGCTCCCCCTCCGGCTGCAGGGGTTCATCCGCTGCAAGGGGCCCCGCCGGCTCCAGGGAGTTCCCCAGCCCGATGCAGGAGCCCCCGCCCGCTCCTCGCCCCCCCCCCGCCCTCTCCGCAGCCCCCCGCGGCCTCACCGAACATGGCGCTGACCGAGCCCGCCATGAGCAGCTCCTGCGTGGCATTGTACATCTCCACGTCGATCAGGCCCTTGCGGATGGTCTCGCTCACCTTGGCCCCCAGCAGAACCGAACCCACCGTCTCGAAGATGCTGGCGAGGACGCAGGCCTGCCGCAGGGTCACCACGCCGGAGCCCACGGCGGTGCCGAAGGAGTTGGCCACGTCGTTGGCGCCGACCGAGAAGGCCAGCACGAAGGCGATGACGAAGCCCAGGACCAGCATCCACAGGTAGCCGGTCAGCGGCCCCGCGGGCTCCAGCAGCGCGGCCGTGGTGGGCGCCATGCTCGGGACTGCGGCCCACGGGGCTCAGTGCGCGGCCTCCGGGGCGCGTAAGCGGAACATGAGGTAAGGAGATGCTCTAATAAATAAGACGCGCTATGTACAGTTCAACACCCGGGCGGCGGCCGGGACCGGCTGCAGTCGCCGCTATAGGCCGCCCGCGGGCCTCCGGCGTCTGCGGGCTCTCAGGCTCTGCGGGGCCGAGCGCGCGGGGAGCTCCATGGCGCAGGCGAGAAAAGACGCGGGCGCACCCTGCGGGGCGGAGGAGACCACGGTGGCGGCGCGCACCCTCGCCCGTACGCGCGGG
>KN184589.1:187031-198870 GCA_000164785.2 Choloepus hoffmanni | reverse complement strand
TTTGTACAGCTTTTTTCAATTCTTTAAGAACTGCAAATGGGACATGCTCATGGAAGTAAGTATAAACTCCATCAGGATAATTAGCGTCTCAGCCAGGAGGCACTTCCTCGTGAACCTTAACAGGGAAGGCAACAGGACAACATATGGCCTCTAAATCTGCTTGCCGCCTGGCTTCTGCCAGACCCTGCTGTATGCCAGAGAGGCGGGCAGGTTTAACTGCCGGGGTACAGCTATGTGCAGGAGGAGGCGGCCGAGGAGGCCGGGGCCATTCCTCCCAGCAAGGCGCAGAAGGAGGTTTGGGGCATTGACAAGAATAAAAAACTTGGGATTTTACTGGATCTTTTTTACCCTTATCATCATATGAAAGAGGATTGGGACCAGTATTGTCATCAGACTCATATTCTTCCTCATCATCATCAGTTTTTAAAGTCTCAAGAACAGACTTAATTGAAGACCATGTAGACCAAATAGTAACAGGTAAATCAACCCCTTGCATATGTTTTTGTTTCAATTCCTTACCTACCCGCTCCCAGTCATGCAGTTCAAGGGAGCCAAGGGTAGGGAACCAAGAGCAGTATTTTTCAATAACCTGCAGCAATTCTAAGATTTGTGACTCCCCCACCTTGACACCGCTGGCCCGCAGCAGCTGCCGTAAGAGGGAAATACAGGAAACATATTTATTGTGTCCTTCAACATTGCCCATTACCCTGCTTAAAATGCTCAGGATTGTTCTACAATGGAACTGTGCCTCCTTCGTTCAAGCGATTCCTCTGTCAGGAACCAGGTCCAGTTCTTGAGTCCCTGTTCGGGCGCCACTTATTGCTGCCAGGGCGATGCAGGAATGAGCACGGACACAAAGCTAAGAGTTAAGGGAGCAGGGGGCCCACGGCATCTCGTGCTAAGTGGACGACAATGCAGCCTTGCTCCAGCTATTTATTTCAGAAGATCAGGTGTATATGCTAAGGGTGCTCAGGTGGGGGAGAGCCCACCAGATACCTATGTTTACATCAGGTGAATACAATCTAGGTTTAAGACAATGGTAGTCACAAGACACACATCTTTACAGGGTGGGCCTGCATGGCATCTATGCAGGCCTGCAGCTCAGCGTTCTAAGCCACCACCCCAGATATGCCTCAGGCAACATGGAAGACTCAGTTCCCCACAGATGTGGAGTTGTTCTTGTTGTTCAAAAGTGGGGGTCAGTGGAGGACAGTGACCCGGGAGCCAGGGTTGCTTTGTCCCTTGCTCACGGCTTTCCGGGCGTCTGTCGTGGGTGGCGCAGCTAACCGCTGTCTGACGGGGTGACCGGTCCTCTCTCTGCGGCTCGGTCGTGCCGCCCACGGGCCTGGCAGCCTGGCTGGCCTTGTGTTCCTGGCTCACTTCTGCCCCCCACGCCTTCCTGCCCTCTGAGCACCAAACCCAGAGAGGGGGGCAGAGCCTCCCCAGTTCTCTCCCTGTGCCCTCGGAGGCTGCAGGCAAGCTGGCTCGAGAAATCAGCTGGCCCTTGCCTGACTTCCCGCTCGACAAACAGGAGTGGCCTCTCGAGCCTGGAGGCATTTCTGGAGTGAACCTCAGCTCAGGAGGTGAAGATGCAGAAGAAAAGCAGAAGCAGCCAAAGGAGCTAGCATTTTAGTTCCCCTCTATGTGAAAGCCAGTTTTTTCTGCAGACCCAGAATAGAGCGCCTGCCCTTTCCCAGTGATGCCCTGCGCCCCGCGTGCGGGATTGGAGGGGCCCGGGAGGCACCAGGCGCAGAGCGGCCGTCAGAGGGCACTCAGCAGCCCAGCCTGCCTCACCTGGGGCACCTGCCTCCCGTGATGCCCGCTTTGGCTTTGGGGTCCGCAAAGTCCCTGGGAGAACTACGGGTGCGTTCGGTACCGTCCCCTGCCTTGCCAAGGTGGTCTCCTCCGAGGTTCCCTGCGCAACTCGCCCCACTGGGTTCCCGGATGCCCCCGAGTCCTGTGTCCTCCAGGAAGTGCTAAGAATCCCGGACCTTATGGCCTGAGCCCGTGCTGCTCACCCATGCCCTTCCTCGGGTTCATCACCGAGCACGGAGATTCCTGGGGCCCAGGGGCCTTACCTCGTGCCTCTGTCCGGGCATGGGGCTGAGTCTATACGGTGGCATCTCAGAACCCGCCACCCAGGACCTCGCCTCCGTTGACAACAAGCTGGGATCCACCAGAGACCACCCCCGGCTCCTGATGCACCAGGGCTGGTTCTCCCACGATCCTGGCAGCGAGGGGGACAGCTGCAGCCAGGCTGTCCTGCCTTTCACCGTTTTCTTCTCTCTTCTTTCCCATTCTCGGTACTCACCTGGGTCGCGTGGTGGCCACAGAGGTGGGTTAAAGAAGCAGACCTGGGGCTCGGCACCCATTCCTACCTCCTTCCGGAGACTTCCCCACGGTCACTAGAGGGTCTCGCCTGGATGGGGAGTGAGGGGAGGCTGCCTCCCACCGCTTGGCTGTGGTTTTCCTGGCCGGCAGGAGCTTGGAGCTGGGGGACTCCTCTGCAGCCAGGCCCCGGGGCCGAGTCTCCAGCCTCCGGCTTCCGAGAGGCAGTGGGGCCGGCGCTTCTGGTGCCAGGCTGCAGCCAGGGCGAAGCTGCTCCAACGCAGCCCTTCCAAAGGCCGCTTCCAGGTTCCCCGCCGTCCTGACGGCGGCCGTTCTGGGGGATTCTTGGAGCCGCCCCTAGAGGCCCAGCCCCAGGCCCACTGTCAGGTTCTTCCATCATTAACCCGGCACCGACCTCTTCTGCTTGGAGAGCCCGGGGTGGCCGCTGCTCCTGAGCTGGCCTCTGCCCGATCAAAACAAGAGCTCCGTCCCCGGGCCCTTGGGCGTTGCTTTACCTTCACTGAGGCACGGCTTTTGCGAGACAGGTGCCAAAGGGCAGTCTGGTTTGTTTGTTTTTGTTTGTATTCAGTTGTAGGGTTCCCTCTTCCTTGTGGGTTTTATTTTATTTTTATTAATTTTTGAGATGCGGAACATTTAAATGGTTCCAGAAGCCAGAACAGACATTCAGCAGATGCCCGCCGCACTCCCTTTGTCCCTCCACCGAGCTCCCGCTGCACCCCAGAGCCGGCCTCGGGAGCCGGGGTTCTGACTCCTGTGCATCGCTGTGCTTGAGTGAGTGGAAAATGCAGGTTCGTGCTTCCTCCGCGCATTGTCTGGTTCTTGGGCCAACGCTGCGCGGCCTTCCGGGGCCGGGGCGTCCCGTGCACCTGCCGGCCGAGAGGGGCCAGCCGGAGTCCGGGGTGCTGGGGTGCGGTGCGGGCCTCGTCCCCGTGGGTCAGCCGGGAGAATGAGCCGACCATCTTCGCGTGGCCGGCTGCGTCGTAGGTGTGCACGCCGGTCCCAGGGTGTCCCCAGGACGGGGAGCGGGGCCGCCGCCGGCTCCAGCTGCTCGGGAGGCCCAGGCCGAGGTTCTGTGCCCGCAGCAGGTTCTTCCTGCCCGGGTGAGGGGTGAGAGCGGAGCGAAACGTGGGATTACCGAACGACGCGGCAATTCCCCAGGAAGTGCAGTGAGGACCCAGACAGACGCTGCGCCCGTGTGCCCCGCGGCGTCCTCGCAGCAGCCCGAGGTGGCGACGCGCAGGTGCCCACCGCACACGGCAGGAGGAGTGCGCGTGGTCCAGCCCGCGTGGAGCCCGCGTCGGCCTGACGGGGAGGGAGGCCCTGATGCTCGCGGCCACGGGTGACCCTGAAGCGCCAGACACCAGAGGAGGAGTGAACGTCCCCGCCCGGACGACAGACGTGGAGCGAGCGATTCTGCAGACAGCAGCAGGGCGCGGGTGGCCGCCTGGTGGGTGGAGGCTCCGTGACGGGAGCACAGCGTTGTGTGGAAGTAGTTAATGCCACTGAATCGTGCACTGAGAAATGGTTAAAATGGCAAGTTGTAAGTTATATGTGTGGTCTCACAATAGAAAATAATAGTAAAGAATGGAGTTTTGAAAAACTGCCCTCAGTCCTTGCAAAGCCCCCACAAGCAGGCACTGCACCCCAATCCCGTCACACGTCGGGGGCAGCACTTCACGCCTTGAATCTTTCCTTCCTTGTGAGGTCTCAGGCTGGAAGCTCCTGAGTCGTTCTCCACAGGCCTTCATTTTTTGGGGAAAAAACTGGGTAAATAAAAGTTCCCAGTGGCTGAGACGTGGCCGGAGGTTTGGGCGCCGATGCTGGAGGCGCTCGCTGGAAAAAGCCGTGGGAGGAGGGCTCCGTCCGCAGGTCTGGGGGCGGGTGACTCACCGGAGAGCAGCACACTGCTCCAAGGAGGAAATGAGCCATCCAGGGCCGTCTGCGGCTGGGCACAAAGACACGGGACTCGGCTGGGGGCCTGGGCCCTGGCGGGGTGGGCACTTTCCCTCCCCGCACCTTGGTTTTCTCATCCACACCACGAAGGGTGGGCCTGGCAGGGTGGGTGCGGCAGCCAGCCCCACTTACAGCCTGAAAAACCACGAATCTGGAGGCTTTGCCACGAGCCCTGTCCCTCCGCTCCCCACTGCTGCCCTTCTCTGCCATCCTACCCCAAGTCTGCTTCCCAAACCGAAGGCCCCTGAAGCTACTGGAAATGGCAACCCCTGGACCGGCCGGTCAGCCATCCCGGCCACCCCCGTCTTCCGGGATCCTCTGCGTGAGGAAAGCAGGTTCCGAGCGGTGGGCAGAAGCCAGCAAGCAGCCTGCATGGGCTGGGCGGGAAAGCGGCGCCCACAGGGCCGAGAGCAGCCAGTGCCAGTGCCAGGCACCCGCCAGGCGGAGCTGCAGCTCAGGGCACTCAACCGGCCACCCGGTGCACCTGCTTCCCGAGCACCATGCGACCCCCTGGGGACCACAGGGCCAGGCCCCTGCCTGTCCTCTTCCCCTGTGGGCTCGGGCACAGGGACACTGTGATGGTTCATGTGTCACCTTGGCCAGGTGACGGTGTCCAGGTGTCCGCTCAAGCAAGCACTGGCCTAACCGTTACTGCGAGGACATTTGTGGCTGGTTAGTAAACCAGAAGGCTTGTTTATTAAATCATCAGTCAATTGGCTGCAGCTGTGACTAATGACGTCAATGAAGGGTGTGTCCTCATGGGAGAATGCAGGCAGCTGGATTTAATCCAATTGGTTGAAGGATTTGAAATGAGACACGTAGAAGACCTTTACTTCTTCTCCGGCTGACCAGCAAAGCGCTTCCTGAGGAGTTCATTGAAGTTGCCAGTTCATTTCCTGAGGAGTTCATTGAACACGTTCATCAGAGTCGCCAGTTTGCTGCCTGCCTTATGGAATTTGGACTTGTACCCACAGTTGCATGAGACACGTCTATAAATCAAAACCTAATCAACTCTTGTTGATTCTGTTTCCCTAGAGAACCCTAACTAGTGCAGACGCCCACCTGGACTCGCTGCTCCCTGGGGTGGTGAGGGGTTGGCGTGGCCGTCGGCGTTTCTGCCAACCCCTCCTAGAAGGTCCCCAGGGAGGCGTCCTCAGCCAGGGGGTCTCCCGTCTTCAGACAGCGAGTTTTCTGACCCGGGCCTGGCCCAGCTCCGCACTGTGTAGACATTGACTGAATCAGGGAACCGGCTGGAAGCTGGAATGTGTCCCCGGCCTCGCTCAGCGGGCAGTCGCAGTTTACTGTTTCTTTTCTGAACCCCCCGGCACCTGCTCATTTCCAAGCCCAGCGTCCTTCCCTCTGGCCTTCCAGTTCAAGTTGCCCCTACGGTGGCCTGAGCCAGCCCCTCTCCGGCTCGGGAAGGCCGCTCTCCAGCTCCTCACCTGCTCCTGATGCCAGCTGGGATCCTTGCAAACCCTCCAGAGCCAGCCCACAGCTTCTCTCTTTTTAAATATGTCCTTCTGCCCCACTTTGGACATCTGGATTCTCTTCGGCTCTTCGGTCCATTGGACTCTAGAGAACGTTTCTCCTTCCTGAAGCAGCCCAGGTCCCAGTCCGCTGCTGTCACTAACACACGGAAATGAGGTAGCACAGCCATGGGCTGGAAACTTCTGATTTCTACAGGGGACCTGAGGCCCCAGGGGTCAGCCTGGCGTGGGGCGAGGCCTCGAGGCCCAGGGTGCCCGGTAAACCCCACAGCCCCCTGAAGTAATCTGGCCGCACTTGGGGTTTCCATGTGTGTTTGCTCCTGATCGTTTCTAGATTGCCTATTACTTTTACGGCTTGTTTTCCCTAACTTGCTTTCGTTAGCCAGGTGAAATATCCAGGTAGGAGAAACTCAGGAAATGGCTCTGCTTGCCCACAGGGAGTCTGCTACTGTTTCCTTGTGGATCCTTCCAGAAACAGTAAATGAATATACCGTTGTATATGTGTTGTCACTCACTCAGTCGACGCTTCTTGAGTTCGCTGTTCTGGCACAAACATACATGTTCCCTTGCCCTCGAGAACTTATGTTCTCACGGGGGATGGGGAGTCAGGGAAGAAACGGGTAGGTCACATCTGTAG
The DNA here is from genome assembly GCA_000164785.2 of Choloepus hoffmanni. Taxonomy (NCBI): domain Eukaryota; kingdom Metazoa; phylum Chordata; class Mammalia; order Pilosa; family Megalonychidae; genus Choloepus; species Choloepus hoffmanni. Next base: position 192,444 of record KN184589.1, on the reverse strand, counting down.
GTCAGATGTTGACAAGCGCAGTGGAGATGGGCGCTGACCCCCCACACCCCGGGGAGCTGCCGCCGGGGGATCCCCACAGAGGGACGAGGGCCCCGTGTGACCCAGCAGGGCAGCGGTGGCCGGGGGCGAGCCGGAGAGCCCCCCCCAGCTGCAGTGTCGGGGACGGCACAGCCTCAGCTTAAACTGCGCACGGAGCCAAAGTGCACAGATGTTTTTATGGCTTCAACAAGCGTTACCGGATGCTACTCCAGGAGTTAAGAGTGCAAATTCCCACCCAGCCGGAGGCGCAGCTCAGCCTCAGAACTTCTGCTCCACGGAAACCACAATCCACATTCCTGCCAGCCACGTCTGTGGGCACGTTTCGTACAATCTTACCAATTTTCCTAACTAAATCCAAGACTAGGTAAAAAGTAAATGTTAAGAAGTAAAAGATAAATCTCATATTTGAAAATAAGGATCGAGTCATTTGGATTCTCTGGGCCTTACAACCCAACGTCACATCAGGCTGATCTGGTCCCAAAAGTGTTATTAAAATGACAACATTTGAAAATACATGTGAATAATTAAAAGTGCATAAAATGTAAGTTATTAATATATTGATAAATTGGAATATATTTCTTATTTTTTATTTTGAAATAATTGCAAACCTACAGGGCAGTTGCAAAAAAATAATACAGAGAACTCGAACATACCAACTACCAAGATACCCAGATCCGCCAACTTTTTTTTTTAATTAATGAAACATAGCTACAACTTGGTGCATTTTTTTCTCTTTCTTTTTTTCTATGTAGTGTGCAATTACCTAAATTTTTAACTTTTTTTTTTAGTTGAGAAGTTGCTGGTTTACAGAAAAATCATGCATGAAATAGACGTCCCATAGACCATCTTATTAATAACACATTGCCTTAATGTGGTACGTTTGTTACAATTCACGAAAGAACATTTTTATAATTGTGCAATTAACTGTAGTCCATTTACGTTAGGGTTCACTGTTTTTGTACAACAGTGCTGTGTTTTTTGTTTTGTTTTTTGATTTCTAGTCTAGTAATAACTATACAATATAAAATGTCCCCTTGAACCACATTCAAATATATCATTTGATGCTGTTAATTACATTCACAATGTTGTGCTACTGCCACCACCATCCATTACCAAGACTTTTTCATCAGTCCATATAGAAACTGTATGATTTAAGCATCAACTCCCCATTCCTTACCCCAGCCCCTGGTAATCTATATTCTAGTTTCCTACTCTACAAATTCATTCTAATCGTTTCATATCTGTGAGATCATACACTATTTGTCCTTTTGTGTCTGGCTTATTTCACTCAACATGATGTCTTCAAGGTTCATCCATGTTGTTTCATGTATCTGAACTTCATTCCTTTTTATGGCTGAGTAATATTCCTTTGTGTGGATATATCACATTGTATTTAACCATTCATTGGTTGATGGACACGTGGGTTGCTCCCATCTTGTGGCAACTGTGAAAAACACTGCCCTGAGCACTGGTGTGCAAGTACCTGTTTGAGTCCCTGACCTCAGTTCTTCTGAGTATTTACCTAAAAGTGAGATTGCCAGGTCATATGCTAATCCTATTGTTAACTTTCTGGAGAACTGCCAAACTGCCTTCCACAGCGCTGCTCCATTTACATTCCCAGTAACGAATATTTCTATTCCTCTTTGCTCTTTCCAAAAGAAGAAGCAGATAGTGTTGCAGGGTACTAGGCTGTGTTTCAGGCAATGTGAAAACCTCTGATGTGTGGAATGTTGTCACAACTTAACAATGAACAAACAACATTTTTAGGCTCCAACTTACAGATGCACAAGGCTCCGAGAGTGTAAGGAACGTAAGGAACGTGACTGATAGGCACCAACAAAAGAGAGGGAGGGAATCGTGGTGGGCTCTTTAACTTCAAAGTCTGCCAGAAGCCAGAGCTGTGGATCCTGGTGCTGATCTGAGCTAGTTCCTGGATTCTCTGTGTTACGTTGGAGAGAGGAGGGCTTAGGGAGGTCAGGAGACAGATGACGTCTTGGCCAAAGTCCATCTCCAAGTGAATCAAGTGGGATCCCAGAGGCACAGCACGGCTGGTTCACCAGCCTTCCCTTGCTGGAGGAGTAAGGTCTATTACAGGAGCAACAGCCAACTGGGGTCCTTGAAAGGGGCTCGGACAGTCAAGATAAATATCCTAAAAACAACTCTGTACCCCAGGAACATTGCAGAAATGTCTATAGAGGCTTGAAAGATGCCAGGCTAGCGACTTCTGCAACATTGGCATTTAGCTCACCTTTTTGGCCCCTGCAAAATGCAAATGGTGGTGTGGAATCAAGGTGGTTTAGCCCAGACATATTCTGGGTATGGATCTGCTCACCCTGTCCTCAGCACTTTTGCAAGGACCACCGTTTGTGAATGGACAAACACTTATTTAATTGCAATAGTGTCCCACAACTGATTTGACCAGGGGACATATTTTTGCGACAAAAAGTGTAGGGCAATTGGCCATGGTCGTGTCTTGCTACATGATATGTCTCCCAGAAGCAGATGGCATCACAGAATGGCGGAAGGGTCTGAAGTCTCAGTTATGGTGGCACCGTGGAGTCAATATCTGACTTTAGTATGTGGTGGTCTGTGGCCCCTCCCAGAATTCCTCAAGACCCAGCTGCTCGGTGTCGGCTGCCGATGGCCCACAACTGAGTGCTCTCCCAGGCGTTCCCTTGGCCAGCGGGATCGGCCTCCCCGGTGTGGGGCCACGTGGCCTGGTCAGCCTGCCTCAGTGCGGGACAGCCCTGAAGCAACTCGTGGCATTGGCTGAGGCTCCTTTTACAACTGTGTCACGTTCAGCGTCTCCCCTGCTCAGTCGTCTTTTTCATTCCCTTACAAATATGGTTCTTGACAACATTCTCCAATAAAACTCCTGCACACAACCCTCCATCTCAGAATCTGCTTCCTGGAGAAGTCAACCTGGCACCATCAAAGCCCGGAGTGTGCCAGGAAGCAGATGGTAAGCGGACTTTTGGGGCTGAATCACGTGCCGCTCGCCAGCAGGGAGGGCCCATCGCTGGTAGTCGGTGGGGCACTAACAGCCCCTACCAGGCAGCAGTCGTACATTTGTTAAAACTCACTGGTGGTGAACTGGGTGGGAAACTAGTAGGAAGGATGCACTGGAAAAGCAAAATCTCAGGCACCTGAGGCCCATGGAATCTGCTGCTTGGGCTGGGCCGCCGAGGCACTGGAAGAGACAACGGAAGGCTTCGGTTTCAGCGAAGTGCGAGCTGCAGAGGCCGTCCTGGGAGGTGTGTGAAGAAATGAATCTCCACCAGTCGGATGGCGAGGAGAAGAGAGGGTCAGGAGTTAGTCACAGAGCTCTAGAGAAGGCTGACTTCTTCTTCCGGACAAGTCAGTTATGCCGAGGTCAGGGGTACGACTGGGAAGGAGACGGACGGAGATCCACGATATGGGTCAGTGCACCACATCTTAAACCCCCCGATTTGCCGGAGTCTTCTCCTCCTTGTTAGCAATTAGCACACCCGTTGCTTGAACACCTGAGACAGGCATGTGTCCCCATCAGGACCGTCTCCAACCCCCTTCCTGGACACCAGATGAATACTCTATGAATACCCCGAACAACGTAAAATCAATGTCTTACAGGATATTGGGGACCTAGTGGTAGACAGTAACTAATGAGGGGGAATGATCATCTAATATGTTCAGATATGTTAATGATGGTGAATTTAAAGGTAAGGGAATGGATAGGGGTGATGATTGTTTTTTAATGGGATTGTAAGTATCCGAGCTGTTCTGAGGGCAAAAAGGAATGAAAGGGGTTGTTTAAAGGCATGTTTCCCACAGATCAGCACCACAAATATAGCTAGGTGCTTGCATGATCTACTTCTAAGGTATGACACTGGCACAGAGAGTTGACAACAGAAGTGTGTTTGGGAAAAATCTACATATTGCATACTAAGCACTATAATTAATAGGAATACCATACTATTTCTACACAAATTCTACGGACAAATAATTAAGGGCTGACAAGAGCTATGAGATGTTTTGGGTCATGAGAATTGTTTAAAATGGAGAGTAATGAGGATTGTACAACTAAGTGATGACAATGTGAGATATGGATGGATTGTTGTAGACATAACATATGCTATGTGAACTTAGGAAACCCCCTACTTTATAAGTCAAGCCCTTGGTCTTGAGGCTTGCTCGGGTGAAACTTATGGGCCCACCTATAATTATGCCTAGGAGTCATCTCCAGAGAATCTCATTTGTTGTTCAAATGTGGACTTTCTCTCTCTAAGCCCAACTCTGCAAATAAAATCATCACCCTCCCCCCGACGTGGGACAGGACCCCACAGATGAACGAGTCGTCCTGGCAACATGGGACACAGATTCCAGAAATGAGCCTGACCTTGATATTGAGGGATTGAGAATGCCTTTTTGACCAAAAGGGGGAAATGAAAGGTAACAAAATAAGGTTTCAGTGGTTTTGAGATTTCAAATAGAGTCGAGAGGCTGTCCTATGCAAGCTTCAGCTAGCTGTGCCAAATGACCAAAAAAAAAAAGAAGGAATAAGGGCAAAATAAAGTCATTTTCAGGGTACAAAACAGGGGGTTTGTCTCTGTGCCAGTTTGAATGTATTATGTCCCTCCAAACACCATTATCTTTGCTGTAATCTTGTGTGGGCAGACCTATCAGTGTTGATTAGACTGTAATTCTTTGAGTGTTTCTTTGGAATGCACCCCACCCAGCTGTGGGTGATGACTCTGATTGGATAATTTCCATGGAGGTGCTGGCCCGCCCATTCGAGGTCGATCTGAGTTGAGTCACTGGAGCCATATAAATGAGCTGACGGACAGAGGGAACTCAGTGCAGCTGTGAGTGACGTTTTGAAGAGAAGCTACAGCCAAGAGGGACACTTTGAAGAAAGCACAGGAGCTGCAGATGAGAGACATTTTGAAGATGGCCGTTGGAAGCAGACTCTTGCTCTGGAGAAGCTAAGAGAGGACAAATACCCCAAGTGCAACTAAGAGTGACATTTTTGAGGAACTGCAGCCTAGAGAAATGGGAGAAAGCCATTTTGAAACCAGAACTTTGGAGCAGACACCAGCCACGTGCCTTCCCAGCTAACAGAAGTTTTCCGGACACCATTGGCCATCCTCCAGGGAAGGTACCCGATTGCTGATGTGTTACCTTGGACACTTTATGGCCTTAAGACTGTAACTGTGTAACCAAATAACCCCCCTTTTTTTTTTTTTAAATCATTTTATTGAGATATATTCACATACCACGCAGTCATACAAAACAAATCGTACTTTCGATTGTTTACAGTACCATTACATAGTTGTACATTCATCACCTAAATCAATCCCTGACACCTTCATTAGCACACACACAAAAATAACCTGAT
>KN184589.1:114514-184108 GCA_000164785.2 Choloepus hoffmanni | reverse complement strand
ACCCCGACGGCTGCGGGCGCACGGCTGGGCAGGCCACCAAAGGGCGCCACCGGGAGCTGCAAGATCCAGGACCGGGACCGTGCCAGGGGCGCTGGTGCCCGGCGTGGCCGAGGGGACGGAGCAGCGCCAAGGCCTGAGGAGCGTCAACCGCGATGGGCACCGTCGGCAGCTACGAGGGGCCGGGGGTCCAGGGGCCACGGGTCCGCCGAGAGGAGCCGCGCCCCCGGGCCGTGCTGTGTGTGACCCCCGCAGGGCCGGGCTCCTCTCGGAGGGCAGCGCGCACAGCCGTGGGAGCCGGGGCGCCGGATCCGCACCTCGTGCCCCGCACACGCACACACACTCACGCACAGAGCAGCTTTGCTGACGAACAACGGACCCTTCCGTCCTTCAGCCTGCAGGGCTCACCGATGGTACGCGGAACTGGAACCCTGAAATCATTCCTACCATGACACCCTTCCCATTCAGGGCCCCGGATGCGGCTGTAAGGTGGAGCCACCCGGATTCCCTGAGGCCCTGGCCTGGGCTGAAAGGCAAGAGGGGTCACAGGGCCTCTGCGGCCTTAACCTGGGCGGCTGGAGGGTGACAGCGGCCTCCTCAGGGAGGGCTGAGGGGAGCGGGTTTTGAGCAGGGTCAGGGGCTCAGCTTGGCACAGGGGGACACCGAGGCCTAAGGCACCAGAACAGAGGCGTTAGCCAGGCAGGCGGACGCTGGGGCAGGAGTGGGAGAGCAGCCTGATTTCAGGAGCTGCCGCCTTCGCCTTCCCCTGACCCATGACACTGGCAACCACAATTTGCCCTCACGAGTCATCCGCGTCCTCCCGCCGAGTGACGTGACTGAAGTGACTGACGCAGTCCTTGTAACGGTGTTTCCAGCCTCTCTTTGGCTGGGATTAATATTGTGCTTTGTGTGGATAGTGCTGGCTTAATTTTTAACTTGTGCATATTGTGACCAGGTTTTCTAAGAGTTCAGGTAACGAATATGAGCAAACAAGCCTGACCCAGATATCACTGATAAAGACTAAATGATTAAGTTATTTTAGTGACAGATGGAAGGACATCTACAACTGGGTAAGAGGTAAATAAACTGAGTACATGCAGAAAAGAATTTGGCAGTGGGCCTGGCAGCAAAGGGGAAGTGAAAACACGTGGAGACAAGCAAGGCCTTTGTGGGAGCCCCTGGCCCCCAAGTGTCTTGAAAACTGCACACAGCCTTTTGCTTGACCTAGGACCGCTGAGGTTTGACCTATTCTCCTTGTATTATCAGATGCTAAATGTAATCTATACAGGAAACTACCTCCTGAGACTGAGATACTGTTATCTCTATAGTCCTCCCCTCCTCGTTAATTACAATCAATCCCTCCCTACGCTGCATGACTCCGCTCTGTGCCTTATGTTCATACCCACTGGAATGTCAAGTCCTGATAAAAACAGCTTATTCAGCATCCCCCCACCCCCTGCCAAGTGCAAACTATTTCTACATTGTGCTCTGAACTTGCCACCATTCAGAGAAGCTCCTGATTTCAGGGCAACATGGCTCAACTTCCCCACCCTGTAGGTAAGCTACAAAAGCCCTCTTGGGCCGTGACACCCTTCTAAATCAATCAAAGGATTTTTTCCCTTTAGTTTCTCATCAAACACCAGTGTTCAGTTGAAAATGGTGGCCACTGACTTAGAGTGGGCATCCCACACGGACAAACATGCATTATCATATGGCCCCCTTGACTGCTCTATGATTCAGAGATTGCAACACATGTCCTGTGGGCAAAACCAAAAGGGGGGCCTGATAACAGACGTGTTGGCTCTGACCATGTAGAGCTGATTCCATCAGGGCTTGCCCACGATCACGGCAACGACAAACATTCCCCATACTTTTAAGTACTTTAATTTGAAAAATGCAGTTTCCAAGTCAAGCTATAAAATTTTTGACCTAAGAAAGTGTAAAGTTGTTACCTGCTAAGTGTCCTGCACACCTTGTGTACACCACCACTTTGAAAAGGGATGGGATTTGCTTCCCTGGGATATTGAGGCTTTCATAAAGAACATTTTGGTCACTTTTCCATTTTCTTAAAATGCATAGAAGCATTCAGTGACATGTTTGACTTTGTAGAAACGAAAGAAAGACACTCCTTAGATGTGTACCTATGAAGATGCTACGACTGTGGTCAGTTGCAGAAAATATGCTAACGCCAACCTGCCATAAAATTGTACTTTCAAAGGCTGGGCTAGAAGAATGTCCTCCTCTGATTAGGAAGTACCTTGAAGGTGAGACAGAGAAAAGAATGACAGACAGAAAGGAATATGCTTTCTCCAAAACTATTTGCTGATCAGCCGTAAGGAGCCGATGAAAGGGCTACGAGACCCGCGTTGTTGAATGTTACTTGTAGGTTGCGACAAAATCTCATACAGGGAAAGAAAAGATGACTACTTTCTAGAAATAAGGACAGCTTCAGCTTCAGAACTCAAAAAAAAAAAAAAAGCCACCAGAAAAGGGTAGCCAAATTAACAGGACTTTCTCAAATGTCTTTACTGAAACCGTAACTTATTTGGAATCAACTTTGATTTCATATTACCTCTGTCCTGGAAAAACCATTTTCCCTGAGAGCGTGAGGCTTAGCTTACGAAGACGAACACGTCGGACATGGTAAGCCTGGTAGGATGAACTTACAGACACAGAGAACCTGATTGACAAACGGCCACTTTACCAAATAGGTACAAAGTGAATGGATGTTTTGGAGAAGCTGGAAACTAATTCCCGTAAGTCTAGAAAAACTGCCGTCATTGGTGAATAAAACTCAGTACTTTGTGTTCAAATGCTCCTGCTGGGAGGATCCTGAGCAGCTGGAATAAATGCCAGGCAGGCTTGACGGCTGCCAGACAGCAAATTCCACATTGACACTATATGAAATGTCTTATGGGCTGCAGGCAGACCGGGGAAACAACTGGAAAAGGAAACAAAGCATAAAAATATCTCACTATATCATGGCACAGAGAGATACATGGTGTTTTTTGCTTTTTTTTTTTTTTTTAAATACTTAATATAGGTAACATCTACTTGAAGTAGCCCTATTGCAATTACATTCCTTCAAAGCCTCCTAGACCCTGGGCCTGGCATGGGGCGCCTGCTGCTGGGGTCCATCCTCGGGGTGCCCCACCCTTCACTTTCCTCACTGGTTGTCACGTCACCCCCAGTCGCTTCTCCTTGGGACAAGTGGCTGCAATCTCCCTCCCGGCCTCCCTAAGACAGTTTGGCCCCAGGCCCTACTCTGACCAACAGAACGGGCTGAGAGTGATGTGGAAGGAAGAAGCCTCCAGGTTCCCACTGTCACCCTCTTGGAACTCTGAGGCCACCACAGAAGGAGGGTGGCAGCCTGCTGGGAGAAGCCACTCAGATGTTCTAAAATGTAGTCTCCAGGTCTAATCTGGAGCCAAGAGGGCCACTTCTATCAAGCTTCCTTTCGTTGTGCAGAGCAGAAAGCCACGCAAACTAACTCGAGCCAAGGGGCTTGGCTAAAATCATACACAGAAACCTGAGGGCTCAATCCATGGCCCAGCAAAGGCGGAGCTGGGGTACAGAGTCTCCAGGACCCAGCCAGCCCTCTCAGGCACCCAGGAACTGCTCATCCCTTCCTGTCACTGCCCAAGTTCTCTCTTTTCTTGGCCATGGACACCAGGTGGCTTCCCCCTTGCTCCCGGAGCCAACTGATGACTTCCTGTGCCCTGGAAGCTCGGATTGGCCAGGCTCACGTTCCCAGGAGAGAGCACAAGCCTTGGGTTTTGAATGGCTGCTCCAGCCCGGTCCAGCCACTAGCCTCCAACCTCCAGGGGTTTGTGGCCAACTCCTGGGAGAAGCAACTTGTCTGAATGGTGGCTCCGGGTGTGTCCCTTGCCCGTCCACCTGCCCGGCTGCCCTCTGCTCCTCAGGTCCCCCCTGCTGGGAGCACATGACCAGGCATTTGTTTCAAGAAGCTGCAGCCACTGCTCTTGGCCCCCGCCCAGGTCCCTTCAGTGCCCTTCTGGAGGCTGAAGGCTACTGCTGAGGGGCCACCCCAGGCCCACACCCAGGGAGGCCAGAGTGCTGGACGAGGACCTCAGGCCAGGCGAGGGGAGCGTCCTCACAGGGTGGCCCTGACCATGGCCTTTGTGTCTCGCTGGCCTGACAGTGCACCCCTGAGAACCTCTCTGACCCACTGCTGCACACCCCTCCAGCATCCCTGGAGTCACTTTCCAAACGCACCGCCTGCAGCAGTCTCAGGGCTGCTTCTGAGGAACACAAACCACGACAGGGCAGCAGCCTGGCAGAGCATGTCTCTAAGCTATGTCCTTCAATGGAGACGTTTTCAACTACAAAGCCAGTATTTTCTGAACTAAGGAGAGGTATGCTATATAGTGGGCCCCTCACCCCTCAGCCCCAGCCCAAGTAAACACGATGGAGGTGGATGCCGAGTGGAAGGAGTGGCGGGGGGGACGGGCCTGCCCCTGCGTGAGCAGCAGCCAGGAAATGGAAGAGGGACCGTTGGCACATCCTGCCCCCTCCGGGCACTTCCGCAGCTTAAAGGTGCCTCCTAGGGCCCTTGAGGTGCTGGAGGCAGGAATCAAAGCCCGGGACATAGTCTTTATTTACTGGGAGCCCTGATGTCCAGGGTCCAGCTTTGCCCCAGGACTCCAGGTGGCACTCGGTGCAGGGACAGGGCATCATGTGGTCAGTCTCTCACGTCCAGCTTTCCTGCAGCCACAAGTCCTCAGGAGGCGGGAAGCGGCTCTGCCTGTGGTGAAAGCACATCGGGGTCGACCAGAGTCTCTCCTGGGCCCAGCCCCGGGGTCAGCGCCAGGGAGGTTGCCCTCACAGAGCCCACACTGGGCGGAGGGTGTCAGCGATGGTGTGGGCCATCTGCCTGTGAGCAGGTCGGCTGTGGGCTTCCATTCTTACCACGCACTGCTGTGTGCGCCCTGCATTTACAGGAACTGGGCACCCCACAGTGCACACACAGGGAAAAGTCCCTGACTCGCTCCTGGGATGGAGGAGTGGAACAGGACCAGCCAGCTGCAGGGACGGGGGCAGCTTCCCCAGGTCTCCGGAACTGCATGCAAGTTGAGACTGGAGCCTCGGGGCAGTGAGGAGCTTCTCTACAAGAGCTTTTTGGAAACACCAACGAGAAGGCCTGGAATGACGCAGAGCTCCGGAGGCTGGTGAAAGCTGTAGGCTCCTTTGGGGCCCTTAGTCCTGAGGAGGCCTGAACAGCTAACAGAGCTCCCAGCTCAGCCCCTGCACCCGCCCGGCCTTCCCTGACGGGCCTGCCCTCCCGTGCACCTGCCCTGCCCTCCCCTGACCCGCTGGTCCTCACCTGCACCTGCCCGGCCCTCACCTGCATCTGCCCGGCACTCCCCGACCCGCCGGCCCTCCCCTGCACCTGCACCTGCCCGGCCCTCCCCTGACCCGCCGGCCCTCACCTGCACCTGCTCGGCGCACTGCAGGAAGCGGCGCACGTGCTCGGCGCAGTTGCCCACGGCCGCCTCGTGGCGGCGCAGACACTCCTCGAAGGCCAGGAAGGGCTCGGCGCAGGCCTGGCGGATGCGGCGGATGACCGGGCTGCGGGGAGGGCGGTTCAGGCCCGGCCCCGGTCCCCCGGCCCCCCGGCGCCCCCGCCCCCGCCTCCGCCCCGGGCCGCCCGCACTCACTGCGAGGACGTGCAGCGCGCCATGTCCATCTTGAGGTGGTGGCAGTCCCGCTGCCACGACTCGGGCCTGGCCGCCACGCACTGGCCGTAGCGCTCCAGCTCCGGGCCGCAGTGGCGCGCGGTCACCTCCAAGGCCGCCTGCCTGCGGGCGGGCCCCGGGCGGGTCTCAGGAACCCAGCGGTGGGGAGGGCCCAGGGTGGGGGTCCCGAGGGTGTCGCGCTCAGGAACCCAGCGAGCTAGACCCGGACAGCCCCGTCCGTGAGTTCTCGGGGCCTCGGGGCGCAGGGTCAGGGAGGCCAGGTGGGCTGGAGGAACCCAGGGGTGAGGGCTCGAGTCCCGGGGCTGGGGGCGAGGAGGGGTCGGGGCCGGCGAGACCGCAATCGCAGAGCACAGGGCGGCGCGCCCTTCCTCCCCGGGTCGCGGGACGGGCCCAGGTCCCCGACCAGGGCCGAGCGGGAGCGACCCCTACTCACATCTCGAGCCGGCGCCGGCGTGGGGTAACCCAGGGAGGAGCGACCCTCCTCTTCCGGTATCACGCTGTCACGGCGGCGCCCATCTCCCCACAGGCCGTCATGGCGGCGCCCAGCACAGCCACTTCCGGCCCCATCCTGTCCCGGCTGGCCCTGGGGCGTCCGGCGTCCGCCGGAAGTGGGCGGTCGGGGCCAGGCGGAGTCTTTGCCCGGCAGCCCACGCGGCCCGAAAAAGATGGCGGTTTGGGGCGGCCGCCTCCCTCCCACACGCTGGGATTCGCCCTGGCAACGTCTCCCTTCTCGGCTCTTACCTGTTTTTCTGCCGTGCAGCCGAAGCGAGCGTGAAAAGCGGGTCGCCCCAGTGTGCAGGAGGAGCACGAGCCTGGCCCCAGGAGGCTGTAACTGAGCTGCCCGGCTGGCCGGTGACAGCCAGTGGTCACCACCACCCGCCCTTAGAGAAATGCACGTTAAAACGGTTATCACCACGCACCCATCCAGGTGGCAGAAATACAAAAGACTGACAATACCGAAAGCTGGCGAGAAAGTGTAGAAACAGATCACGTACACATGCTAGTGGAAATGTGAAAGCTGCATACTGTAGGACCCAGCAAGTGCACTCGCGGACACTGCATCCCAGAGAAATGAAAACTCTGAAATGTCCGACTGTGTTCAGAAAGCTTTATTTGTAATCTCCCCAAACTGGAAACAATCCAAAATTTCCTTCAATACATAAAATGGTTCAAGAAGCTGTGGCAAATTGATACCATTAAGTAATAAGCAATAAAGACCAATGAACTACTGACACATACAACAGCCTGGACAGATCTTCAAGGAATTCTATTGAGTAGATAAGGCCAATCTCAAAACAAAACATATAACATTCCTGAAATAACAGAATTACAGAGATGGAGACCAGATTAGTGGTTGCCAGGGGTTAAGAGGTGGGAAGGCTGGGCAAGGGATGGCTGTGAAGACAGAACCCAACAGAACTTGGGTGATGGAGGAGTTCTGTGTCTTGATTATGCTGGTGGATATATCAATCCACAAAAACTAAGCATGTACACACATGAGTGCATGTGAAACTAGTGAAATTTAAATAAGCTCTGTGCATTGTACCAATTTCAATTTCTTAGTTGTGACATCTGTAATCCAAAATAAAGTTTTAAAAAACCCCGCAAATATTGCCATTTTTATCGCTGCTTTAAAAAGGGGGGGGCCTTGAACAGACCCCAGCTGTGGAATTGTGAAGTGGACAGAGAATGGACTGGGGTGGGAAAGTCTAGAATTGGGGTTCTACTGATGGCAGGGGAAATACCAGCCAATAGATTCAAGGTGTTTTTCCTTATTTTTTTAAAGCAATTTCATGAAGGAAACTCAGGCTTTTTCTTCAATGGAAAGAATTTTCTCAGTCTAGCCCTACCTGCTAGACTCAGTAACAAATTTTCTTAGAAAGATTTTTAACACCAAAAAGCATCTTATACTTGCTAATGTGTATACAACATTTTTTGCTACCAACATTGTTTATACTCGCCAAAGAATGGGACAACCCAAATATCCATCAACAGAGGAATGGTATACACATAACAGTATCTCCATACAATGAAACGTACACCAAAAACAAAGGAAAAAGAAAAAAAAGTTAATGCCCAAAAAGGCTGACTACAGAATACCCACTGGATTTGAGATTTAGAATGAAAAATCGATGTAAAAAATCTCAATTTTTGTTATATCCATTACATTGTGAAATGACATTTTGAATATATTGCATTAAATAAAATATCAAAATAAATGTTGTTTTTTACCTTAAACGTGGCTACAAGAACATATGAAACTGCATATACAGCTTACACACTTGCCTTGCCCTAGTACAGGGCCACCCTGTGCTACATGGACAAGTCCCCTCCTGCTGAAGAAGGGACAGAGAATGGGGGCAGGGGGGGAGATGCTTGGAAGAAGACTTCCTTGCAGACACTGCTACTTATCAACCTATCGTTTTTAAAGAAGATACTTAAACGGAGTTCCAAACAGAGCTTCAGAAGTTATTATACCAGAGACTCCAAAGCCCTGAATTCTGAATTGCCACGTCTTGCCTGAGAATTCTAACATCCCTGAAAAAACTCAAGAGTAACCCAGTAATAGTATCCTTACAGAACTAAGATACTACTTTGTTTTAATCTAAGAGATTTCCTAAACAAAAGGCCAGCCTCAAGTTAGACAACATCCAGTTTCACTCTGATGTTCATAGCTGCCAGTTCTGCTACAAAATAGCGAAAAACATAAGGCACAGAGAGGGTGTCAATTGTGTCACTGCGATGACACAGAGCGCAGCTGTACTTTCTGTTGCGCGTGGCAGACCACGAAGGGGGAGGCTTCTCCAGCAGTGGAGAGAGCAGACTACCGCACTTCACACAAACGTGGGCAACTGAGCGATCGGAGCAGTTGAAGAGGCGGTCGTGAAGGAGGAAGGACGTGCCATGAGCTAAAAGAGCATCCCGCTCCATTTCCCCAAAACGGATCCCCCCCTGCACATTTCTTCCGCCAATGGGCTGGTTGGTGACTTTGTCTCTGGCTCCTGTTGTTCTAACCTGGAATTTGTCCGAGACCATGTGGCGTAAGCGCTGGTAATAAACCACACCAATGAAAATGTCTGCTGTCAGTTCCAGCCCGCTGATGCCACTGTACAGTCTCTCGGTGCCGTAGAAGTTGTAGCCAGCGGCCCTTAACATCTCCCCAAAGTACTCTAAGGCCGAGTTCTCTTCCGAAAAGATGAAGGGTGTGGCGTCGTGGCAGAGACCGTGCAAAGCTGCAGATTTCCCTGCCATGCTCTCGATTAACATGCCGATGGTCATCCGGGACGGGAAACCGTGAGGATTGAACAGGATGTCCGGGACCATCCCACTCTCGGTGAAAGGCATGTCCTCAGCTGGCCACAGCCTGCTCAAAATGCCCTTCTGACCATGACGGCTGGCAAATTTATCTCCAATGGTTGGATTCCGAGGGATTCGCATTGTAATGCAAACACACTTGAACTTTCCACTTCCAGTGTCATTACTACACACTTTGATGTTATCCACAACACAATTTTCTTTAATCCTAGGAAAAAATAAACCACACAAAAAGTCAAATTAGTTGTTTAGCTTATAATTAGTTCTTCACGAGAATATTTGCAAAACATAATCTTGGCCTCCATTCGCCAACACAAATAGAACTGGCTTTCCTAAAAGTACTTATGAGTAGGGCTACCTTGCAAGTTTACTACAGAACTATGTTCACCTGAAAGACAGCTAGCAACACAGGCAATTGAAAAACTATTACAGAGATCCATTATTGGAACCAACATTGTTCCTGTAAAATAAGCTAAAATAAAGTTATTTTTAATAAAAAGAGTCATAAAGAAACTCAACATTTTAGCTAGGAAATATTCCTAACACGAGAAAGTTGGTAAAGTTTAAACAATGCCAATTCAGTTATGACTGAGACAATTAACTGACATAAATAACTATTTTTTTTCCACCAAAAGTTCTCCTCTTAAAAGGTAACTTTTACCGAACTCCAGCAATGCCACTCAGAAACAGCCTTTACCAAACAGCACGGATATCCAGACTCACTTGTAGTACACCACAAAGCTCTCCCCGGTGTTGAGGTTCAGGTAGCTGTAATATGGATCTCCACACTGCAGTCTTGCACCAATAAATGGCAATCCATCATCATCTAATTTCTGAAGAATCCGTGGGTCACCAGGTTTGGCTCCAAACACCAGGCTATCATCACCTTGTTTAATTTTTTCAGAAAGATCGATGAACTCGGACTTGTAGACACTTCCGTGGGCAAAGCCTCGCTCCCAAGAAGCCTTATTTACAATCTGCAACACCAAAAGGCCATGAATTCAATTGACTGTGGCCATACAGGAATTTCCAAAATAAAGCTGGTTTGGGTTATAAAAATACTTAAGTTTCCAACTCTCCCCACATTTCCCAAATCACCTCTCCTGTTAAAACCCAGACACATGCAAAGGGCTTAGAGTCTCATCATATAAATATATGCTGTGAGACATGCAGGCACAAGCACCCCGCAAGGCTGGCCCCTTCAGCTCAGGCCAGGACACACACCCAGTACCAGGTCCGCAGGGGCACAGAAACATTCCTGTCACCCCTCACACAGAAAACCTTAACCTGAAAAGAACGACCGGCCTCTCCTGGTCAGACGTACCATAGCATCCTCCATGTCATAGCCAGTGTAGGAAATGACGGCGACGATGGCATTCGTCCCAATTGGATAGTTATCCATGCTGTAATAATCATACATGCAGGGTCTGACCAAGGGACTCTGTGGTGTCTGAAGACGATACAGCTTATTATCCGATCGGTCTTGAAAGGTAAGAAGTGGAAAGCCCATAGTTTGTTTACCTACAGAGGGCAAAAACACCTTAGCATTTTCCGAGTTATGAAGGTGACATGTAAATTGCAACTACTGAACCAGTGTTGACAATAAAAATGAACACACCATGGTGGCCATGACTGCACAAGATGACACGCCTGTGGAAACAAAGCAGACCTTGGCACCAACACGGCCAACCCTTAAAAACAACACTGAATGGAGAAGAGTGCAGAACGACACATTTAACATAACACCTCAAATGTTATGTCCCTTTATAACATACCCCAAACAGTTCTACACCTGTGGTTTATGAACACACATATAATGTACTGAAAGCATACAAAGCAGATGTGAAGGATACACACACACACACACACACACACACACACACACACACACACTTCAGGATATTACTCCTGAGGAGAAGGGATGAAAAAGGGACATTAACTGTAACCTATGATGATTACCTTCTAAACATACACACTGCAGAATGTCAACACTTAATTCTGGGCAGTGGGGTGCAAGGGTGTAGAAAAAGACTCTTCTCTATACTACTTTACTGTATCGACAATCATTTCAAAATAAAAGATGATTAAAAAAAAACTAAAGGAAATATATACACAAAATGGAATTTAAATAAATATATAAGAAAGGAGACTTCCAGATTCTAGCAATAGAGAGCTACTCCTACAAAACCGCCTTCAACAAAGAAGTTTAAAACCTGGAAAATGAGAAAAAAATACGTCTATACACACACATGCACACTTACCACCTGAAAGCAAGCACTGTAAGGTAACCAAAAGCAGCCAGAAACCGGAGAAGAAATTTACACCTGGACAAAAGAGCTGAACTGGGTGAGTTTCCAGTTCTTGATGTTTTTTTACCTGAAGGCCTAGTCAGCAGAGTTACTAAAACTTGGATGGAGACCGACAGCCTTACGGGCTCGGAGAAGCAAGAGCACTGGAAAGGAAAGGGGAGCCTCAGAAAGAGAACACCACAGAGGAAGAGCCTTGAACTCTGCGTGTGAGCTCGTGGCGCATCTGTGTGGAGCCTGAGAACCCGCATGCATGGGACAGACCCAGGCAGCTGCCCAAGGCCAGGGGCGCTTGCTCCGAGTGCTACAGGAAGGTGGCCCGTGTTAGCTAAGTCATCTAAAACCAAAAATGAGTCTTCTCTGGAGGAAGGGAACAGAACACAGTCTACAGTGTTCACAGTGTACGCCACACAATCCCAAACCACTGGACGTATGAAGAAACAGGCAGGTATGACCCCTATTCAAGAGAAAACGTGGTCAGTGGAGATTGACCCTCAAACGACCCAGTTGCTGGAATAAGCAGACACTTATTAGATCACTTTAATAAGTGATTCTAAAACACTCATTAAAAATATGCTAAAAAAATATTTTCACAATGAGTGAAGATAAATCTCAGAGAAAACAGAACCTATATTTAACAAAAATTCTAGACTGAAAAAAAAAACAAAATACCTGAATAAAACAATTCACTATATGACTGAATAAAAAAAGACTGAATCTAAGACTAGATCAAGAAAAATTGTCCAATCTGAAAATCAGACTCAAGAAAGAACAGGAACTCAGTGACTTGTGGGGCAATCTCAAAAGGACCAACAGATGCATAACTGAAGTCCCAGAGAGAGGGAGGAAGGAATGGAGCAAAGCCAGTATTTTTAGAAATAATGGCAGAAAACATTCTTTATTTACTTACTACAAATTTAAGAAGACCAGCAAACCCAAATACAAAGACAATCATACCTAAGTATATCACAGAAAATTTACTAAAAAACAAAGAAAACGTCTTAAGGACAGAAGATAACAACACATTGCACATAGGGAACGAACACTATGAATAACCACTGATTGAAATTAGAAATGACGGAGACCAGAAGGTAGGCTAGCATCATCTTTTGAGTACTGAAAGAAAAATAACTGTCAATACAGAATTGTAAATCCAGCAAAAATTTCCTTCAGGTGAAGGTAACATAAAAACATTTTTATATAAATGAAAACAAAGAATTTGTGGCCAGCACCCACACCATAAAAAGCACTAAAGGAAGCTCTTCAGGCTGGAGGTGAATTACGTCGGATGAAAGCCCGACACTGCCGGAAAGAATGAAGAGCACTGGAAGTGATGGCAGCTTCAACTCCTCAAGAACGAAATCAAGAGATCTCAGAACGACCCAAATCAATGAACATACTACAAAACAAATTACCTTTATTCTTCAAAAAGTCAGTGTCAGGAAAGACAAAGAAAGGTAAAGAACTGTTCAGAATTGAAGGAGATTAAAGGGACAAGACAACTAACAAATGCGACGTGTGATCCTGGACTGGATGCTGCACAGAAAAAGGCTCGCCACAAAGCCCAGTGCGGGCATCGGTCAGCGTGTGAACAGGACTGTGAACGAGGATGACCTCCCCAAGTTCAGTGCTGAGGCTGGTGACTGCCCGCGTCTATCAGTGGGCACCCTTGCTCCCAGGGAACGCACAGTGAAGCACTTGGGCCGAGGGGTGGAGGCTGCAGCTCACCTTCAAATACAAGAACAAGGGGCCAATGGGGCAGCGCGAACAACCAGCAAATTTCAGTGAAGGGCTTATGGGAGCTCTCTCTATCATTCTTGCAACACTTCTCTATTACAACAAAATAAAAAGCTACAAAAGTGGTTTTCTCCTGTCTTACCCATCTGGCACTGGTACATGTTCCGTGGGCTCTGGTTGTGGTCCGAGAAAGGGATGAAGTTGGCGATCACACTCAGCAAGCTGTGAGGAAAGAGCTCCTGGTGTGTCGAAACCCCCGCCACGACCTCATCCTCAAAGATCACTATGTTCATGAAGACCTGGGAAGGAAGTTCGAGGCACAAAATAACTACAGCTGCTGGTGCACTAACTCTTACTATCTCTCAGGGCTCAGCCCGCAAAGCCCCGGCTGGCTCATGTGCACTGAAGGCGCCTGGGGGGGGGCACGGGGAGGCTTCCGGTCAGAAATACCACTTGCCTTCCGTGGTTCACTCTAAATCTACTCTGGTCCAGCTGTTAAGGGTAGAAATAAAACCCACAACTTCAGAACTGAAAAAAATGAGGGCAGAGGCTGCGTGAGTCTAACGGAATCAGGAAGGAAGGCCTCCGGAGCTGGGCAGCGGGAAGAGAGGGAGCGCGACCCCAGCCTCCCCCAGGCTCGCGTGTGAGTGGAGCGCAACGGGCTGTTCGGTGACGTCGCACAGGGGGCAGCGTCGGTGCTGATGGTTTCACACTCACGCCACATACCTGTTCCATGCTTCCAATCAGTTCCTCCTTGCCCAATTCCAAGTTCTGCACAGGCCGGACCAGTCTACAGGGAGTGGTAAAAAGGAATAACCCTGGGTACAAGCTGGGTTTTCCTGTTATGGGGACAAGGACCACCTCCATCCAGGGAGGGATTCTTTTTTCTCTCAATACCTGTTTTCAACAAAAAGAGAAGTCAATAAACAATAACCTGCTTCCAATCTGCCCCCAAAAACAATTTCATAAGAAATTAAATCAGTCATGCAGATAACAAATTTAGTGCTCCAAATCCATGGCTGTCCCTGCCAGTCCCATCCCCAGGCAGAAGCCACTCGCCCCCACCAGGGGGCTCAGCCCCCACGAGGTAACTGGGGATGCCTGAGACTGGGCAAAAGGCAAAGAAAGGATGCACATGGAGACTTGTTACGTGACGTTATGTTCTCTGGTGCACAAAATACAGATTACTGGTTTTGTTTTATAACATATTAAATGAAAAGGCCCTTCTCCCTGGAAATTAAAAAAAAAAAAAAAACTATTAAACAACTTCTGGGTGAAAGGAAAAATACAAACAAAATTTACAGAATTTTGAAAAGGTAACAAAAACATTCATAAAAGAACTTATTGGGATTTACAGCTAAACAAATTACTAATGAAAATGAATTAAACTCTTAACTGAAAAACTAAAAAAGGAACAAAGCAAACCAAACAAAAGCACAAGAATAAAGATAAAATCTGAAATTAATGAGGTAGAGAAAAAGGATTAAATTAGTAAATCAGAATTCTTGATTCTTAAAAAAAAAAAATACCCACTACTTAACTTAATCAAGGAAAAAAAGGGCGGGAGGCACAAATATACTAAGTAAGACATGACAAGGGTGAAAAACATTAAAACAGAAATTAAAAAAAAAAACATGAGTCTACTTTGCAGGCCTCTATCAAAACGGATTTTGATGAAATGGATAAAATGAAAGTTACCAAAACAGACCTGTTTTAAGCAACAGAAAGCTTAAAAAAATCCAATTTTCATATTAGAAATAAAGCTTTCAAGAATCTACCCCACTGAAAAATGTGGAAATGTTAGACTTCCCCACCTGGGTTATTACTGATATTCTCACAAGCATTGAGGACTACCAATTTAGTAGGCCAAGCCTTCAATCTTGGGGCTTGCCCTTAAGAAGCTTGTTACTGCACAGGAGAGGCTAAGCCTACTTATAATTGCACCTAAGGGTCTCCCCCAGAGAACCTCTTTTCTTGCTCAGAAGTGGTCTCTCTCTCTCCCTCTCCCTCCCCTCCCCCCAAGCCAACTCTGCAGGTAAACTCACTGCCCTCCCCACTACATGCGACATGACTCCCAGGGGCATAAATCTCCCTGGCGACGTGGGACATGACTCCCAGGGATGAGCCTGTACCCAGCATCATGGGATTGAGAACATCTTCTTGACCAAAAGGGGGAAGAGAAATGAAACAAAATAAAGCTTCAGTGGCTGAGAGATTTCAAATGGAGTTGAGAGGTCATTCTGGAGGACATTCTTATGTGTTATATAGATATCCCCTTTTTAGCTTTCAGTGTATTGGAATAGCTAGAAGGAAATACCTGAAACTGTCAAACTATACCCAGTAGCCTTGATTCCTGAAGATGATTATATAACTATGTAGCTTACATGGTGTGACTGTGTGACTGTGAAAACCTCGTGAGTCACACTCCCTTTATCCAATGTATGGACAGATGAGTAGAAAATGGGGACAAAAATTAAATGAAAAAATAGGGTGGGGATGGAATGCTTTGGGTGTTCTTTTTTACTTTTATTTTTATTCTTTTTTGGAGTAAGGAGATTGTGGTCACGAATGCACAACTATATGATGGTACTATAACAGCTGACTGTATGTTATGGATGACTGTATGATGTGTTAATACATCTCAATAAAATTGAATTAAAAAAAATAAGAATCTACCCCATTACAACACAAACAAGAAACGCTAATGTAAACTATGGACTATAGTTAATAGAACAACTATAATAATATTCTTTCCTCAATTGTAACAAATGTACCACACTAATGCAAAGTATTAAATAAGGGGGTATATGGAATTCTGTATTTTTTGCATGATTTTAATGTAAACCTACAACTTCTAAAAAAAAAAAACAAAAACAAAAACACACAAAAAAACTACCCCACAAAAAAGGGGAATTTTACCAGACTTTCTAAAACCAGATAGCCAATGCTCCATAAACTGTCCCAGGGCACTGAAAACAAAGCAAAACTTTCCTATGAATGCTGATTAAAAATTCTTAAAATATTCCTATTTAAGAAAGCACTTGTTTTCTTAAGTATTAAGAAAATAATACACTGTAACCAGTGGGATTTATTCCAGGAATGTAAGACTGATTCATTATTAGGGAATGAAATAATATAATACACCACTGAAAATAAAATCTTTAATAAAAATCGTATGATTCCCCCCAAAGATGTCAAAAAAGCCATTAACAAAATTCGCATTTTGATTAAAAAAAAAAAAAGTTTAAGAATAAAAGGGTTTAATGGATATTCCTTAACAAGATACAATCCTGAAGGCACCTACCTACTAAACACTAAAAACATTTCCATTAAAGTCTGGAATAAGACAAGGATTCCTTGCCCAACATCTGTGCTATCACTCAACATCATACTGGCAGCATAAAATAATGTAATTAAACAGAAATTAATTAGAGGCATGAGAAACAGAAAATAATGACACATATACCTGAAAACGCAAGAAAATTGACTCAAACAGTGAAAGAATTCAGTAAGATATAGATGACAAAATTAATATACAGAAATCAATAGCTTCATCTACACAAACAATAATCAGAAGATGTAACAGTAGAGAAACCTTACTAACATATGCAGCAAGGATAAAATATTTAAGAATAAACAAGAAATACACAAAACCAAAGCACTCCAGAAAGATACAAAATTAGGCGTGAACAAAGGGAAAAGCACCTCTTATTCTTTGACAGCACAACATAAATTTTTAGTTATCTCTAAGTTAATTTATAAATTTAAAGCAAATCCAATACAAATGCCAATAAGCTTTTGATGGAGCTGAAACTAAAATTCATGTGGAAAAGCAAAGATCCAATAACAGCTGGGAAATCACTGAAAATGTCAACCTTCTAGAGGGGCCAGCCCGCAGGATAGAAACAGACTCCAGGAAACCCACGGGCGCAGGAACAAACCCAGGTCCATCAAGACACACACTTGATAAAGGTGGTATTTCAAATCACTGGGGCAGAGATGGACTTGTAAAATAAATGACACTGGGACAAGTGGACAAACACTTCAAAAAAGATAAAATTAAATCCATACCACATCCCACACACAAGAATAAAACTGAAGTGGATCAGAGATCTGAAAACTGACACCAAAAGTACCAGATCACGGAAGAATTCTGAGCACACGGCAGGTAAAGGCCAAACATAACTCAACATTCAGATGCAAGAAAATGAATCTCAGTATCACAACACTTCGGTATGGCAAACAAGCAAAAAACATAGCAAACTCCAAAGAAAAAAGATCATAGAAAAAAGGCCAACATCCCTAATATATACACGACTCTTTAAATTTGAGGGGAAAAGACCAAAACTTGACAGAAATATGAACAAAAAGCATGAACCATTCACACAAATAAGAAGTAAAAATGGCTCTTAAATGAGAAAATGTTCAATTTTACTCAAAAGAAGAGAAAAATGCAAATCAGAACTACTCTGAAGTACCCATCAAATTGCCAAAAATTAGAAAGCACTGCAACACCCTGTGCTGAGGAAAACAGCTCTCTCAGATTACTGGTGAGAACACAAGCGAGGGTAAGCCTTACAGAGCAGACGGGCGGTGGGTGGCGGAACCAGATCACACTTAGGGAAGGTGAGGATGGCCCCCGTGGCACTGCTCGGACCCACGTAACGACCCCTAGCAGGAAGCACACCCAGTTTCCACGGTTCCTAAATGCCATGCTCCAATAAAGGAACCAGTGTCCCTTCAGAAATGGGAGATCTGAGACTGGGGCAGGGAAAATACAAGCTGAGTCTGGACCCAGAAAGAAAGGGCTCAAAAACAAAAGGATGGGACATGTCCAAAGGACACAAGAGCCAACGTGAAAGGACTCCAATGGCCAAAGTGGGAACAATATGAACGAAGTACAAAATAAATACACAAGTCCATGACATAAAAATGAATGAATAAACAAATGGGAAAGAGGAAACGAATCTTCCCAACAAGCATTCCAGGTCATGCACGCAGATACTCCCCCACAAGGATGTAGAGCTTAATCTCACTCCAGTCCCCGTGAGGGTGGAATGCACCTAGTAATGTGCTTCCAAGAAACACAGTACAGAAAGGAGAAGAGAGGAACTCCCCATGGGAGGAACCCTGCGGCAGAGGCTGACAGCTGACGTCACCATCACGTGGCTGCCACGTTCCCCGGATGGGACGTGATGAGACGTGCACTTAGCCTCTGTGGTATTAACCCCTCAACCTCAGTCAAATGATGGGAGAAACACCAGACAAAGCCAAATTAATGGACTTTCTACAAAATACCAGCACTTCTGAAAACTGTCAAAGTCATGAAAAATAACAATGAAATAAAAAGGGGGGGCTTAAAATGGATTATGAATGGAAATATGCAAATCTAACTGTATTCAAATGAATAACATAATCATCCTGAAACAGAAAAAAATTTAACTCAAGTTACTTATAAACACAGTTCTTTGATTAAAGTAAAAAAGACAAAAAGGTCTGTAAACAAATATTGAACTTCAATTAGAAGATTTATGTTACACATGGGCCTGGACCAGCAATTCTGTATTAACCTCCTGTGCTTCCAGGGACCGAGGACACGAGCAAATACGTCAACATACGAATGCTCCCAAGACTCTCACTGTTGGGAAAAGAAGTTACCAACATGGAAGGGAAAAGACGAGAATAACTCTCGTGTTGGACTGGAGGTGACAGTATCAACATGAGCCCACGGTTTTGTATGTGTGTGTGTGTGCACATGGACACGTGTGAACACACACACGCCGGCAGCAACAACCCATCATCGAGACCCTGGTTTCCAAGCAGCATGCCGCCCAGAAGAGGAACCTGGCTGCTCCTTTGGGGAAGTGGCTGATTTCAGGGCTGAAGCAGGGGAAGGATGAGCCCGGAGTATCGTCTTGTGCCAGAAACAAAGAGGTGCTCAAAGAACACTGGGGCAAGCCCAGAGGGGTTCCCACCGGCCAATTCTGATACAATTCGAGCCTTGAAAGAAACAACATTAACAGAATACACATAAAAACAAGCAACTATAAATCCATGCCAATGTAAATAAATGAGCAAAATAAATGGAGGAGAAAGAAAAGCTCTTCCTTAAAGAAAAGCAACTAATAAAAGTAGAACAAAACATGGAATCAGAACATAACCATTTGGTAACCATGGCAGCAATAATTTAGGAAAGAACTATCAATGGAATATGAACTATTCAGCAAAGAATTCATCCCATTAGTGGGTGAAAATTTGATGAGGAACAGGACATTCACATAACCTTCAAAGATCTCTCCATGAGTTAGTTACTACAAAGGGAAAAACAGCAACTCTACTTGGATTAACCTTGAAGTGATCCAAGTCGACATCACCAGCAACGGGGCAGACGAGCACCACGTGCCTCCGAATCTGATTCGACACTGAATCTCATTCCCAGGAAGCACAACACAGTCTACACAATAACCGGCCCTGCACGCTTACAAAGTCAAGACAGGAAAGGCAACGAAAAGGCAACTAATTGTTCCAGATTAAAGGAGAATGAAGGAATCTGATAACGTCACGAGACACCAATCTAGACCGGGTCCCAGACCAGGAGGAAAGAGTCAGCGTGAACAATGTCAGCCGAGAGAACCGGGGAATTCCACCAAGTGACCTGTCATGACTGATGAGTGTCCTGTGGCTGCTGAAGACAAAGTCCTTGTTCTTAGAAAAAATACACTGAAATATTTATGGAAAGGGGGACTTGTCTGTACACTAGCGTCAAGTGGTTCAGAAAAAAAGATGTCCATTTTATAGAGCATACAAACGATAAAGCAAATGGGGCAAAAGGTAACAATTGGCAGATCTGGCTAATGGGCATATGGGAGTTCTCTGTACTGTTCAAGCATCTGTAAGTATAAAATTATACCCAAGTAAAACAACCTAAAAAAAACAAAACTAACAGAACAGAGTATGAACTACAAATTCATCCTGTGCCAAGGACAAGTCTAACGGCCATTACCTAAGCAACAGACCCTTACTAGGAAAAAATCTCAAAGGTAAGTCATTCAAGGAATGCCATTCTACTTGACAAGACCCAGAAGGCAAGAGATACAATTTATATCTGGAATATCTTTAGTATTACTGGAAATGTCCATATTTTGACAGCCCCTGTATGCCACTAACATTTATTTCAGGCAGGCTGCCAGATTTACAAAGCAAAGAAAGCTGAAATTTGTTAGACAAGCAGACTGGGACTTCAACGATACTACCCCAACCAATGAGGCCAGTGCCAGGCAAGGCTCTGCCACCAGAGGGAACGTACAGGTACTTTCGGAATCCGCGTCCGCACCACAACCCCGTGACCATCCGAGACTGCCCTGGGGCCATCTCAACAACTAAGGAAGGAGGGAAAACCTTAGACCAGGGGACAGAACAAGTCCCAGGTACACCATGTCACCTTAAAGTGCCGGAGAGACGCTGCAAGGCCAGGGGCGAGCTCCTTCTCCACCCAGCCAACCAGGGCGCCATCCAGCAGGACAGGGTAGCAGTCGCCGTAGGGCTGATACGGGGCTCCGTCCACCGGGGTGACCCCTGGTGCAGAGAACACAACCAGCACAGAGTGACTTTTCCAACATTCTTTTTTAAAAAATTTTTAACTTCATTTATCGAAAAATTAAAGAAACAAAAAACACATTTCAAACAAAACAAAGCAAAGGATTAAGAAAAACAACCTAAAATAACTACTTTGCTTCCAACTTGTTCCTACCATACCCCAAGAAAATTACAAACCATAATCAAAGGCATTAGAAAAACCAAATAACCTAAAACTACACTGAAGTTAATTTTTTAATGTAAGTTTTTAAATTTTACTTTATCAAAAAAACTAAAAACAATTCACAACAAAACAAAGGAATAAGAAAAACAACTTAAAATAACTACATTGCTTCCAATATGTTCCCACCATACCTAAGAAAATTTGCAAACAATAATTGTTCCTCAGCATTTCCATAACATTGAGATCACCCTCAACAGCTTATCTGTTCTTATTAGATTATCGTTCCCCCTTCACTAACTGCTGCCTATCTCTAGGTCCCCTACATTCTACAATATAAAATATTTATTTTACATTTTTCAGAGTTTACATTACTGGTAACATACACTATCTCTCTTTCCGTGTCTGGCTTATTTTGCTCAGCATTATGTCTTCAAGGTTCATCCATGCTGTCGTATGTTTCATGACCTCGTTCCTTCTCACTGTTGCATAGTATTCCATCGTGTGTATATACCACATTTGTTTATACACTCATCTGTTGAAGGGCATTTGGATTGTTTCCATTTCTTGGCAATTGTGAATAATGCCACTATGAACATCAGTGTGCAAATATCTGCTTGTGTCACTGCTTTCAGATCTTCTGGGTATATACCGAGAAGTGAAATTACGGGATCGAAGGGTAACCTGATATCTAGTTTTATAAGGAATCACCAGACTGTCCTCCAGAGTGGCTGTATCATTATAGAGTCCCACCAGCAATGAATAAGAGTTCTAATTTCTCCACATCCTCTCCAGCATGTGTAGTTTCCTGTTTGTTTAATGGCAGCCATTCTATTTGTATGAGCTGATATCTCATTGTGGTCTTAATTTGCATCTCCCTAATAGCCAGTGAAGATGAACATTTTTTTATATGTTTTTTAGAGATTTATAATGTCTTTTCATCTTTTGCCCATTTTATAATTGGGCTGTTTGTACTATAGTCGTTGAGTTGCAGAATTTCTTCATACATGCAAGGTATCAGTCTTCTGTCAGATACATAGCTTCCAAGTATTTTTTCCCATAGATTTGGCTATCTCTTCACTCTTTTGACAAATTCCTTTGAGGCACAGAAGCTTTTAATTTTGAGGAATTCCCATTTATCTATTTTTTCCTTCATTGTTTGTGCTTTGGATGTAAGGTCCAAGAAGCAACCTCCTAATGCAAGGTCTTGAAGACGATTACCTACATTATCTTCTAGGAGTTCTATGGTGCTGTCTCTTATACTGAGGTCTTTAATCTACTCTGAGTTAATTTTTGTGTAGGCTGTGAGGTAGGGGTCCTCTTTAATTCTTTTGGATATGGATATCCAGCGCTCCCAGTCTCTTTTATTGAAAAGACTGTTATGCCCCAGTTCAGTGGTTTTGGGGGCCTTATATAAGATCAGTCAACCGTAGATCTGGAGGTCTATCTCCAAATTCTCAATTCGATTCCATTGATCAATATGTCTATCTTTGTGCCAGTAGCATGCTATTTTGATGACTGTGGCTTTACAGTAAGCTTCAAAGTCAGGAAGTGTAAATCCTCCTGCTTTGTTTTTCTTTTTGTAGAATGTTTTTAGCAATTCGAGGCATCTTTTCCTTCCAAATCAATGTGATAACTAGCTTTTCTAAGTCTGCAAAGTAGGTTGTTAGAATTTTGGTTGGAATTGCATTGAATCTGTAGATGAGTTTGGGTAGACTTGACATCTTAACGACATTTAGCCTTCCTATCCATAACCATGGAATATTTTTCCATCTTTTTAAGTCCCCTTCTATCTCTTTTAGTAAAGTTACCTAATTTTCTATGTATAGGTCTTTTATACCTTTGGTTAAGTTTATTCCTAGGTACCTGATTTTTTTAGTTGCTATTGAGACTTTCTTGAGTGTCTCTTCAGTTAGGTCATTTCTAGTGTATAGGAATATTACTGACTTACGTGCATTAATCTTGTATCCTGCAACTTTGCTAAATTTGCTTATTGGCTCAAGTAGCTGTGTCGTCGATTTCTCAGGGTTTTCCAAATATAAGATCATATCATCTGCAAATAATGACAGTTTTACTTCTTCCTATCCAATTTGGATGGCTTTTATTTCTTTGTCTTGCCGGACTGCTATGGCTAGCACTTCTAGCATAATGTTGAATAACAGTGGTGACAGCGGGCATCCTTGTCTCGTTCCTGATCTTCGAGAGAAGGCTTTCAGGCTCTCACCATTGAGTATTATGCTGGCTGTGGGTTTTTCATATATGCTCTTTATCATATTGAGGAAGTTTCCTTCAATTCCTACCTTGTGAAGTGTTTTTATCAAAAAAGGATGGATTTGTCGAATGCCTTTTCAGCATCTACTGAGATGATCATTTGATTTTTCCCTTTTGATTTGTTAATGTGTCATATTACATTGATTTTCTTATGTTGAACCATTCTTGCATGCCTGGAATGAACCCACTTGGTCATGGTGTATGATTTTTTTCTAATGTGTCTTTGGATTTCATTTGCAAGTACTTTGTTGAGAATTTTGTGTCTATATTCATGAGGAAGATTGGCCTGTAGTTCTCCTTTCTTGTAGCATCTTTACTTGGTTTTCGTATTAGTGATGTTAGCTTCATAAAATGAGTTAGGTAGGGTTCCATTTTCTTCAATTTTTTGAAAGAGTTTAAGTAAGATTGGTGTCAGTTCTTTTTGGAAAGTTTGGTAGAATTCCCCTGTGAAGCCATCTGGCCCTGGGCATTTATTTGTGGGGAGCTTTTTGATGACTGATTGGATCTCTTTGCTTGTGCCTGGTTTGCTGAGATCTTCTATTTCTTCTCTGGACAGTCTAGGTTGTTCATGTGTTTCCAAGAAATTGTCCATTTCCTCTACATTATCTTGTTTGTTGGCATACAGTTGTTCATAGTATCCTCTTATGATTTTTAAAACTTCTTTAGGATCTGCAGTACCCCTCTCTCATTTATTATTTTGTCTATTTGGGTCTTCTCTTTTTGATTTTGTCAGTCTAGCTAAGGCCTTGTCAATCTGGTTGATCATCTCAAAGAACCAACTTTTGGTTTTATTTATTCTCTTTTTTTTTTTTTTTTTTGCTCTCTATGTCATTTATTTCTGTTTTAATCCTTGTTATTTCTTCTCTTCTGCTGGGTTTAGGATTAGTTTGCATTCATTTTCTAGCTTCTTCAGTTGTTCCTTTAGTTCTTTGGTTTCAGCTCTTTCTTCCTTTTCAACGTATGCATTTAGAGCTATAAATTTCTACCTCAATACTGCTTTCGCTGCATCCCCTAAGTTTTGATATGTTGTGCTTTCGTTTTCATTTGTCTCTAGATATTTAGCAATTTCTCTTGCTATTTCTTCTTTAACCCACTGATTGTTTAGGAATGGGTTGTTTAACCTCCAGATATTTGTGAATGTTCTAAATCTTTGATGGTTATTGACTTCTAGTTGTATTCCATTGTGATCAGAGAATGTGCTTTCAATAATTTCAATCTTTTTAAGTTTACTGAGGCTTGTTTTGTGGCCCAGCGTATGATCTATTCTGAAGAAAGTTCTGTGGGGGTTTTCTAACATTTTAAATTTCCCCCAGATGGGTTCAGCATCTGCCTAATCATCTTAAGATGCCTAACGATCTTTGTCTCTACAACAATAGGCTTCTGTGTTGCTTGTATAAACTTCAATCATTTCCACAAGGATACACAAGAAACTAGTAATACTGACTGCCTGGAAAAGAGTAGCTGGGCAACATGGCTAAAAGGTAGGCT
The DNA here is from genome assembly GCA_000164785.2 of Choloepus hoffmanni. Taxonomy (NCBI): domain Eukaryota; kingdom Metazoa; phylum Chordata; class Mammalia; order Pilosa; family Megalonychidae; genus Choloepus; species Choloepus hoffmanni. The sequence continues at coordinate 159,521 of KN184589.1, read as the reverse complement.
TTTCACTTTGTACCTTTTATATTTTTATTTATGAACCATGTAAATATAATAATTTTGCCCAAAAACATAATTAATTAAACACTCTCTCATGAACCACAAATACCTTCTGAAGACAGTGAGTGCATTAATCACCCAGTGCCTGCACCTTCGAAATCTGACCATCCCTATCGTAAGTTGGTCACTGTTTTCTAGTCTCTCTTCTTCCCTAGTACCAGAGGGAAAAAAAAACCAAAAAAAAAAAAACAGCCCTTCCCATCTCTCTTCTGCAGTGGATATTTTTACCATTTCTGCACTTTTTTCTTTTCTCCTTGCTACCCTTCTTTGACTTTGGCATTTTAAAATCACTGATGGCAAAATCATCCTTTTCCTTGTGGAGGGCCAACCTACAAATTACACTGATTATGTCCTCTGAACCCTATTTCTTAATTGCTTTCTCTGGGGCTCCCGTCTCAGAGGCCACTCTCTACTAGCAGAAGCGCTTAGAAATGGACATTTTTGACTCCTGACTCAGTGCCCCTCTGGGTGCCTGAGAGTACCTAGTACCCGATCCTGGTGAACTGGAAGCTGTACCGAATAAACATTAATCCCAAGGAGCACCCCTGGACGAGAGGACCGCAAAGTGCCCAAGGAAAAGGCTGGCATCTTTAAGTATGAAAGGAAACACAAACCAAGCAGAATGTGGAGACCAGCACAAGGGAGCCGTGTAGCCAGAGCAGAGGCGGCAGCAGCAAGGCCACTGGGACAAGGGCTGCGCACCTGTGGCCACTGTCCACCTGGAAACCAACACTGCTTTCTACTAGTGATGTAAAGGTCCACCCAACAAATGCAGGGAGAATGACCCAAAAGGCTCCAGGATAGCAACAAGATAGCACCAATACTTCCAATACCCACTGCTGACCTATTTCATGTGCTGTGGTATCAACTTAAAAGAAAAAACCCAAACACCTACAATGCTTAATTTCCTCTCTCCTGTTTTCATTTCTAAAGAATGCATTTGACATTCTATACAGAAGGCAAGACAGCAGCTTGCATAAAAGAGTAAAACAGAATTCTTGCAGGAATTCTCCGCTGAGCCCCCAAAAGAAGCATAGCTTACATTTGCTTCTGTTACAAACAAAACATACAACCACACTAGTCTGCTAAACAGCTGTACAACACATACCCAAGTTGCAGAGCAAGGCTGGAATGGCCGCTGTGTACACAAACTGCGTGACGACCTCACACACAGCAGTCAGGTGGTTCATGAGGCCACACGGCTCCCCGTCTGGGGTGTGCACGGGACAGAGGAAACCCCAGGACTCTGGCAGCAGCCTGCGCACCGTGGTGGTCCTCATCTTGGCAAAGTCAGCTCCTCTGTGCACACAGCGGAAATGGGAGAGGTAGCGTACGAAGTTCAGCTTGTCAGCCACAACACAGAGTCCAGAGTCTTGCAGGAAGCCAAGACCTGAATGAAACAAAGTAACTCAAAATCAGGCTGAACTTCTTCACAAATCTTACCTTTCCCTGCCTGGTTCACTACCTACTCTGTGGGAGATGATTATATGAGTAATAAAATAGCAAATAATTTAATGGGATATAGCCAAGACAGCTACATAATTATACGAGCACTGTAGGCCCAAACCTGCAGCAGTATCACCTGTGAAAGAATGGAGATTTCCAGGTCCCCAATTACCACTTTTCTAAAGTGCCCCAGGTGGTCCTGACGCAAATGGTTTAGGGAAGGACACTTGGAACAAGCCTTTACCTCCTTTGAGGTCTAAGATGCCTTTCGTTTTCTGGAAGGCAGCATGAGTAATCTACTTGGTCATTAGAACTGGATGATACAGACACGTTGTCTAAACCCTTCAGCCTGATACCCACTTGTCAAAATTTACAATATGAAATGTCTTCATTAAAAGCAAAAAGTTTAATTTTACACAGAGCCTCAGTGACATAGAAATCTACATTGAGTAAATAATCAGAAAAACATAACTAAAATGAAGCTTATCTATTTAATTTCACCTGTTTTAGAACGCAGATTCCCAGTAGCAAGAAGATACTCAAAAGGTTTTGTAAGGTCTGTTCCCATAGTAAAAATCTTCATCATATTTTCAGTGTTTATGGACACACTGGTTTTCTGAGCTTTCTTTTCGAGAGCTATTCTAACAGATACTAACCAAGCTTCCATTTTTTCCTGAAATAACAAAAAAAAAAAGTAAAAATTTAAGCGTTATAATTACTACAAGTTTCTTATTTACCCCCACGTAATCCATACAGTTCATAACCAAGGCCCACTTGACATGAAAATATCTAAACCATAAGCCCAAAAGAGAGCTTTTTAATCTTTTTTTTAAGGCAGAAGTGCTAGCTCTAGACCAGGGTCCCCAACCTCGACACTGAAGACACCCGGGTTGGGGGTCTGTGGTGGGGGCTGCCCTGGGCCCCACCGAGCAGCACTGCTCCAGGCCATCCACCCTAATGAGAAGAACCAAACTTTTTTGCTTTGGCCTCAGGCAAGTTTTTAATTTAGATGATCTTGAGCTGCTTCAACCTCAGAAACAAGCGACAACGACAAAGCTTCGAGAACAAAGCAGCAACGTCTGTTTCCAAGAACAAAAATACCCAGGAGCTCAAAGTCCCCAAAATACACTCAGCAAACAAGGCACTTGACAAACTAGTAGGAAAGACTGGTAACTTTCTTCTCATATAAAATCTGAAAAACAATGGAACAGGAAGAGAGGACAAGAGGGGGAGAAAAGAGGAAAGAGATCCGCAGAGATAAGGAGCAGACATGGGCAAAAGCTCGGTAACCTGAGACGGGAGGAAGCTGGAAGAATGAGTTAAACTTCAAACTTCTCTGCCAAATGGGAAAAGAGCCGCTGGAACAGGTAAGCGACTCACCTGCAGGGTGAGAATAGAAGCGGTGTGACTCTAGAGCCCATGCTCCTCCCAACACATCACACCTTCTCAAGGCCAAAAGGCAGAAAGGGTGCACGTGCAGGGAGGGGAGACAGACAGAGAACAAAGCGCCAAAGGGAGCACGTGGAGCACAACCAGGACGGGACAGCAGGGCTGTGTAAGTCAGAATGGGTGAAAGGATTCACTGCATACAGGGCTACTGAAAAACCTTGGGCCAAATGCATTTCAGCATTAAGACCTTTTCAGATTTTAGAAAGGTCACAGGTACATACACCATGTATCACTCACATCCCTGATGGAGACTGAGGCATCGGTCTATAATCAAGTCCCTACAGGGAAACACACATGCAAGTTATAAATAGCCTCCTGCCCGTCAATGGTCAGATTTTGCCGCCAACTCAGTTTTTTTTTGTTCTAGCACATCTTGAATCTGGAATTGCAGATTAGTGATCGGACACATGTGTGCAAACTGCATGCAGGGAAATAAAAGCAGCAGGGAAGAAACGACCCCTTGGCAGCACTCCAGGTGTTCACCAGTCTTTCTAGGAAAAGGAGTGAGTGTAAAGCTGTGCTAATCCGAAGAGATGAACAGAACGCCTGTGACAGAGAGGGCACTGCGGACACTGAGGGACAGAGCTCCCAGCCGGCAGCTCCCAGCCCTGGGAACCAATCCCACGAATCACACAGACAGCCTCATCTCCACAGCAACACTCCGTGAAACAGCCAAACAAGTCTGAGTCATATGTCACTATCAAGTATCATCTGAAGGTCCCACATTCAGAGGTTCAGAAGCTTAAATACAGCAGGTGAAAAGGTAAAGAAATCAGACACTCTTAAATTCTCTAGAAAATTCCCAATTTTCCCTTCCTTTCCCTTGATGCTCCAACGGGCCACTTTAGTCATGTCTTGCAACTTAAGATCCGTTTTTAACACATGCAGCCTCCCAAGAACCCACCATGCTCTAGTTTAGGTGGAAGGGAAATGTAAATTAGCCTTTACCCGAAAGGCTACTGGATCTACCAATAACAGAAAGCCTCTGTTGACTGACTATAATTTTTGTCAGGGAAATGTAAGCTGCTGAAATTTTCTAATTTAATTTTATGGAGAGAGCAAACAAACAAAAGTTATTAGTTTTTCAGTAAGGATTTAGATAGGATTTACTGACTAAGTAAGGAATTATGAGATTTCTACTTCATCTTCCACCCCACTCTTAGTTACCTCATAGATAAAACCTTTTTACAGGGCTACTATTAACAATTTTTAATGCCATGCAACCAACTTTCTTATGCAATCATTTCGTGCCATGCCAACTCTCAATGCGCAAACACAGGCTATCAACACCCTAGTATTAATATTATGACCAAGTTCTGACATCTTTACTTAGTAAAAAAAATTAAAGACACTTGTGAAGTTGGTATAGGCTAGGATCTTTAAGTCATTTACTACCAAACAAACAAAACACAGAAAAAAAGATATCACATAAAATGCCAAAACTGGAAATCACGAGCACGCAGAAAATAACAGCTGGATATGGTCGCCATCCCCAAGTGGCACCATGGCCCAGCTGCCTGTGCTGACCTTCAGAAACATAAGGAAGAGCTGGCCAGGTGTGAGGACTTCTTGGTTCATTAAACTATCAGGATTCTCCTCCATGCACTCTCCTTTGGCTAAAGCAAAGAGCTTCCGGGTCATGAGACAAAGCACATAGAACTTTTCAGTATTGGATTTTAAGTGGATACAGATGCACTGGCTGTCGGAATAGAAAAAAAGCCTACATCAATTCAGCTGCTGATAATACTCAATGTGCTACTAACCAAGGTTTTCAAACCCACATTTACGTAAAATAATCCTTATTCATTTTCTAAAACCTGGCTTTTCACCTTTACTGGCAATATTAGCAGAAGAACAGAACACAGCTACAAGATCTAGCGCTGTGCTGTCCCACAGAGTGGCAACTTGCAACAAGTGGCTACTCAATTTGAAATTAAATAAAACAATGAAAGCCAGAAGTACAATAAAATGTAAGTGCTACAAAAGAGAGAACGGTAAGGAAGGCCACAGAAACAAAGCCAGCCCCCGCTGGCCAGGACCAGAGCCCACCCCCAGTCATTCTGACTCCCAGACAACTCACTGTGGCCCCAGACAGAACCAACACAAAGGAGTGTGGGCTAAAAGCACACGTACTTAAACAGAAACTCCGCAGCCTGCATGTCCGGGTACCACTCAGGAAGACTGAGCTTGACTCGGAAGCGTTCACCTAGATAGCTGAGAACCTGCTTTTGTGTGAAGCAACCCTCCTCCGCCACAATCCTCAACATCTGAGAGACAGAGTTCCTAAAAAAAGAGTCGTCCTCTTTTCCCTTGATGAGCTCCTGAAAAATCTGATAATCAGAAAAACTGACAAGTGCCTAGAAGAGAAAAAAAAAATTCTTTTAAACCACTCACCAATAATAAATAAACTATTTATTCATTTAGGAACATTTCTCCTCTATTTTTTTTATACCCAAGAAAAATGAGCAGTCCACTACTGCTGAATCAAAGTGAACTCTCCAAAGTAAGGTACTCCTTGTGAGAGAGCACATACCAAAGCTCTGGTGAGCCTTCCCTCCCATACTGAGTCGGGGTTGGCTGGCAGGACCAGGACAATGTGCCGGAAAAGACGGAGCGTGACTTCCAAGGCCAGGTCATAACAGCATTGTGGCTTCTGCCTTTTTCTCCTGGATGACTCCAGCAGAAGACAGCTGCCTCAAGCAACCCACGAAGGGCAGAAGTGGAGGGAGCAAGGCCTCCTGTCAACAGCCTGACACATGAGCAAGTCACCGGGAAAGTGTCTCCTCCAGCCCTGGGCAAGCCTCCAGGCAGTGCCTACTCCCATCTAACTGCAACCACGAGACCCTGAGCCAGAAGTGCCCACCAACCCACTCCCAAACCCCTGACTCTCAGACTGTGGGTGATCAAGTTTGCTGATGTTTGGAGCCACTGAATCCCAAGGTAGTTTGTTATGGAGTAGTAGGTACATCAATAAGGAGAACCCGGCCATCTACACAGGATCCTGACTCTAACGAACCTCTCCACCACAAAAGGAACATTCATGAGGTCACACCTTGAGTGCAAATCCCAGTGGAAGAAAAAACAGTTCTTTGCGGTAAATAAAGTTCAACATAACTGTGCCGTTCTCCAAGTAGTGGAGGTTCATGTTGACAGCAGAATGCTCTTCCTTCACACTGTGCAATGAAACACCTACAGAAACAAATGGAGCATAAAGTCAGAAGATCAGCAATATAATTGTTCCAACCATTATATCGTTTGGAATTGTTTTACTCTCAGAAATAATCAGAACGAAATCATTAAGTTTTGCTAAAACTGACAACGAAAACTGTCCCCTTGCCGCGCCCCCCAGAACCGCTGATATCAATTAACTGAAGCCATGAATCGTAGAATTTCACCAGACTTCAAAGTTTCCCTCAAGAACAGAGACCCCATCTTACAGCACTTCATAACCCCAGCACCCTGCAATCTGGTCAAGAGATGGTGGTTTGATCCAACAGTTCAAATGGAGAAAAGTAAAATTTCAGTTTCAGACAAAGATGACGAAGACAGACTGCATCAACTGATGCAAATGAATAAATGAACAGACATTTTGACTTACTGAGATGCTGTTATTCTACGTATAAGTATGGCTACAATGAAAAGGTGATTTTCAGCTCAGTTATAACGATAAACTGTTTAATTGTAGGGGCTGTCCTAGAAGCAATATGTTGTCTGTGGAGACAGGCGCTGTCACAGAGAGGGCTCCAACAGAGCCAGGCGGCTGTCGGCCAAGACCCCGAGGGCAGTGACACAGTGGCCTGAACCAGAAAACTTCTGAGGCCCAGGACCCCCTCAGGCCAAGACAGGCCACCATTCATCTTCACAAGCAGTAACATAAATACACATGCTCTTTCAGTGTGGAAAAATATGGAATATAATAGGAAGTAGGTTTCCTACTGTGAAATCTTTAAAAACGCTTAACAGAAAAACAAAACAAAAAAATACATACACAGGAATAATATCAAAGATTCTACTTACATGCATCTACTTTTTAAAAAACGGTTTTGAAATTTTCTAAAAGAACATCACAGCAATCACCAGAACCTACCATACTGAGTGTAGCCAGGCCCTCTATTTCTCCATTTTGGCCTTATCATTGCAATGGGGAAATTCCTCCGAGGCATAACCAACATTCGGATGACTTTCTCAATGCCATTGATGATAAAATAGCCTCCCATTTCCTACCAAAAAATGAATTGCAGTCTGTTAAAGAGGGAATATGATGACAGGTAGGTACCTAAACATTAAACTAACTGTAAACGTTGACCTTGCTCCTGGCCAGGTACAGTGGGACATGCAGAAGAGGTGCATACGGGGGAAAAGACCACTGATCCCTTGAAACAGTTTGCCGACATGGCCAGCATGTGAATTAAGAGTCTCCCCAAGTATAGAAAAAAAAGTCCAGGGACACGGGAGGGAGTATGAAAGGAAATCAGGTTATTTTCCCAATTCCACTGTTTAGTATATACCCAAAAGAATTGAAAGCAAGGACTCGAACAGATATTTGTACACCAACTGAAGTTCATGGCGGCATTATACATTACTGCCAAAAGATGGAAGCAACCCAAATGTCCACCAGCTGATGAATGGACTAATAAAAAAGTGGTACATACATACAGGGGAATACTATCCAGCTGAAAAAAGAAATGAAGTTCTGATACATGACAACATGAACCTTGAAGACATCATGTTGAGTGAAAAAACTCAGACACAAAAGGACAGATATTATATGATTCCCCTCACATGAAATAGCTGGAATATGCAAATTTAGAGAGAGAGAAAGTAAAAACAGTTACCAGGGGTGGGGGAAAGCAGATGGAGAGTCAATGCATAATGCATTCAGGGTTTCTGTTTAGGGTGATGGGAAAATTTTGGTAATTGATGGTGGTACATGTAACCAACTCCACTGAACTGTATGCTTGGGAGAAGCTGAGATGGAAAAGTTTATGCTGTATATAAATCAACATAATTTTTAAAAAGAGACCATAGAGACAATGACAATTAATTGCAATACATGATCCTAGACTGGCTCTAATAATGGAGGAGAAAACGCCCAAAGGACATTATTGGAAAAAGTGAAAAAAAACCTGAATATAAATTATAGGCTTTAATATCAATGTTAAGTTTCCTGAACTTGATAACTGTACTTAAATGAGATTACATAAATATCCTTGTTCTCAAGAAATATACATAGAAGCATTAATGCCAAAGGAACATGATGTATGTAACTTACTCTCAAATGTTTAGAAAGCAGATTAAGACAGATAAAATAACAAATGTGACAAAATGTTGAAAGATCATAAATCTGGGTATCTGGGTAGGGGTATTTCAGAGTTCTTTGTACTGATTTTGTCTTAATTTTACAATTTGCCTTTGAGTTTGTAATTATTTCAAAATAAAAAGTTTAAAAAAATACACACGCACACAAATTTCCGGGAATTATGTCTTTAAACATGTATCTTTCAGAAAATAAGGGGAAACCTGCCCATTCTTCCCCCATGGCAAAACCACTCCTGAGTCGTACAGCCTCATTCGATCCTCACATCACAAGCCCTACACAGCATGTAGACAAGACACCACACCCCATTTTATCTACCCAGAAATGGAAGCAGAGAAAGAAAAACTGACTACCAACAAGCTTCATGTTTTCTCACTCCCAAATTGCTTCCACTCGGTCACATGGTCTCCAGTGCCCTGGACCCAGCAATTACCTCTGCTTCCTCGTGGTGTTCGATGAGGGCTTTTGGAGGAAGACTGTACAAGTTGCAAAGCTTAGATTTCACCATGATGGGAACATAGCCAAGAAACTGTTTAATAATTCCTTTTGAGACTCCATTCACTGCCCAGCTGATATCAGCCTCAACAAAAACAAGAGAAAAAAAATTACTTAAATAAAAAAGAAAATATCTCGATCTTCGAGAACAAATGAGAACTTTAAAACAGTGAGGAAGAAGACCACAAACTATATTATTTTAAGGTTTGAATTTCAAAGATGGGCTCTTTTAGATGACAGTACTAAGAAAGCATTCTGGTATAAACCTCATAAGGTACAGCCTTCACCCTAAGTTGTGAAGTGTGAGAGCTGCAAATGTCACGTGTACTCACTGTCAACTTCCCCCGGTAGGTACTCCTTCGGCCTCGGCATTCTGCTGGATAAACTTTGAGCTCTTTGCAGATGCTCCCTTTTGGAACTGTGGGTGGACTGATGACCGCATCCACAATAGTGAGAGAGAGACGCTCATCTTGGAAAGCAAATTCGAAGGGAAGTATAGCCTGAAATACAATGCACGCTATTAACTGCTTGCACGTCCAGGGCACTTCTTGAAGACTCTGAGATCCCACATGTCCTACATGCACTGATGCCTAAAATGCCAGCGATACAACAAATCTAAAAAGTTAGGGCTACAGCCAATGCTTTGGAATATAAACACCAATGACTCCCACGTTATTTGCAGAACAGAATTCAAGTAACATAAACTGACAATCAAAGCCCCCCACATTATCTCAATTTCTCTTGCTAAAAACACAAATTCTACCCAACAGAAACATCAGGTAGCAGAGTGTTCCCTGAGCACGTGGCTCTGTTCCTTCACTTTCACTGGAGGGAATGAAATCTCTTCTTCCCTTCAATTCATCTAATCTTACCCCTTCTCAAACTCCCGGTTGCATTTCCTATGTGCCGCAGCAGTACCCAACTAAACCCCTGGCTGAGCAGTCCTCAAGAGAATTCCTGTGTCCAGGCCCAACCCCGCCCATAAACCGGCCCTTAAAGAAACAACTGCCTCCTCCTCACCCTTTCAGCCTAGTGTCGCAGACACTGGGGGTGATTCCTCAATGAGGGGCCTCTCACCACCATCCTCTCCTGAACTCTGGCACACTACCCTCTGGACCACTCAGTGTTGAGCACAGGCCACCAAAGAATGCTTTCACTTTTTCTACTGAAAAGTCAGTCCTGCTTTCCCGGCCATCCCTAAGAAATCTTGCTTTTATAACTCATTTATATCTTCTACAACATCTCCTTAATTCAGAGCAGTTTTCCTCTTTAAAGCTCTAAGAGAAAAAAAAAAAGAAAACCGTGAAAGTTGACCCTGCACTTCTCTGTCTACCTACGAACAGGTTCAAAATCTTTCGAGGAAAAGTTTCAAGTGATATAACAAGATGTGCGCTGTGAACGGTTGGAAAGCACAGCAGCCGCGGGCCGCTTCCTCACTTTCACAGGACTCAGAATCCGCCCGTCAAACACTACGGTTTGCAACCACATGTAAACCCAGAAATCACAAGTAGGTCTCCCCCTTCGCGACTCGGCACGCCCCACCAGGCCGAGAGCCGCCGCTCACACCCGCGCTTTCGCGTCCGTTTGCTTCCGACGTACCCACCGCGCCTCGTGCGACGGAGAAGCTCAAGTGCCGGGGACTGTGCCGTGAGCTCCCAGCCTCGCTCTGGGACGTCCCGGCCGGCCGGCGCCCCGGCGCCCTCCCCACCAGCTTCGCCCGCCTCGAGCCTGCGGGGCGCCGCGCTCACCTGCACCGCGTGGCCGAGCCCCTCGCGCACCGCGTAGTTGAAAGACTCCACGTGCGCCCGCGTCAGCTCCTGCAGCGCGGGCTCCTGCTGCTCCCGCGGGGACCCATAACAGGGGTCGGTCAGGTGCTTCAGGCTGGGCCCGCCCGGAGCTCCGCGCCAGCGGTCGCCGGGACCCATTGCACGCAGCTGCCGGCACGCCAGGGCGGCCTGCGCGCCGGAAGTGCGTCAAGCCGGAAGTGCGTCACACTCGCACCGCCCGCCTTGCCCGTTTGTTTACCGGGTCGACTTGGAAGCAAAGCCCCGAAAGGAAGGGTCCGGCCCAAGCTGCGCCTCTCCGGGGCGTGCCCGCCCCTGGTCTCCAAGGGAGACTCGACCCCGCGCGATTCTGCCGGGTGCGCTCAGCTGGGGCGGGAGCAGCGCGGTGTCGGCCCCCTCACCGCTCTCCGCCGGTTCTGGAGCCGAGAGGGCCCATTTCTAGGACGGCCCGCGCCCCCTGCTCCGCATCTCTGGGCCGAGGTCCCGGCGGGGTCAGGGCCTCGGAGGAAAGGGCGGTGGGCCCAGGGGGCCTCTGGCCTCAGGACCTGCACCCGAGCGCCGGCAGGTGCCGTCGGCTCCATCCTTCTGCCTCTGTAACAGCTTCACTGCGGTATCACCGACGGCCACGGGGCTGGGCGTCCCCCTGCCCCTGGCAATCCTCCCATCGACGCCACCTTTTCCTAGGCCAGCTGGGAACTTTCATTCCCGGATCACTAAAAACTGATTTTCCCGCTATCTTGTTTGTTTCTGTCTTATCTCGACACCGTGTCACAGGCCCTCCTGTTCTGCCTTCCCCGCGGCTCCCCGCCCTCGGCCCCGCCGGCACTCCTGGAAGGCCGAGGCCGTGAGCGCGGAGCCGCCACCCCACCGCACAGCCCGGCTGTGGAAGCGCTCGCTTTCAACAACTCATTTGCTCCCTCGTTCCTCTGAGGCCACCGTTCCATTCTCTGCTCTCTTTGAAAGAAACGTCTCAAAAGCGTTGTCCGTCGTTACTGGCTCCCCACTGCCCCTTCCCTTCGATCCACTCCATCCCACCATCCCACGGGAACTGCTTGTTACAGGTGCATCTGGTCCCTCAGCTTGACCTTTCAGCAGCATTCAGCTCGGCTCACCACGCCCTTCTTTTGGAGACACTTCTTCACTTTTTTGCAAAACAGCACTCTATCCCCAAAGTTCTCCTATTGCCTTCTGATATCTGAATACTAAAGTGTCTCAGAGCTCAGTTCTGGCCCATTTCTATTTTCCAGACTTACCTTCTGCCTTGATCAATCGATCGATTTATCTACCTACCTACCTACCTGTCATACATCCATCTACCATCCCATCCATCATTTATCATCCATCCATCAATCACCCATCTATCATCCATCCCCCTACCTGTCTGTATCTAGCTCTCCACCTAACAACTTCCCTGGGTATCAAGCAGACATCTCAAACTTCAGATGTCTAAAGCAGTGCTTTCTCTTCCTCACCTTCTACTTTTGAAATATCAACATATCTTGTGGGCTCTGTCTTCAAAACATGGGCTGAATTTGGCCAATTCTAACAGCCTCTACTGCTATCACCTTAGCCCAAGAGTTTTTCAATGTTGGCATTACTGACATTTTGAGTTAGATAATTCTTCATTGTGGTACCATGGCCTATTTGTCAAAACTAAGAACCGGACACTGGTGCATTGCTATTAACCAAACTCCAGATTTTACTTGAATTGCACTATTTTTTCTGTTAATGTCCTCTTTCCATTGCAGGATCTAGTCCAAGATGTTATGTTTGGTTGTCACATCTCCCGCCTCTTCTGGTCTGTTAGTTTCTCAGTTCTCCCTTGTTTCTCATGACCCTGCTGTCTGTGTCATACTGCCTAGGTACCCCATCTGGGTTTCTCTTGGTGACACCAGGGCTTGGGTTGGGAAGGCCAAGGTGAGGTGGCCTTCACCACACGGGGCATGTGGCAGCCTCAGCCTTGGTGATACTCACCTGCATCACTGGGTCAAGGCCGTGTTTGCCTGGTTTCTTCACCATCCAGTTAGTACTTTCCTTTCCCTACTCTATCCTTCAGAAGCACGTCACTAGGTCTAGCCCATTCTTTAAGGGGTGGGATGGGAATTAACCTCAATCTCCTGTAAGAGGGATATCTACACATAAGATTTGGAATTCTGTAAGAAATATGTCTCCTTTCCTCTTTATTATTCAATCATCTACATCAGGATCAACTCATGTTTGTGTTGTCATTTGGTTTATAATCCAAGACTACATTAGTTTTTTACTCAAATTGTTCCAGCTTTGGCCCTGGGAGCTCTGACAGGTTGATTCCTGTGATCTGTGAGATGTGCCTGTCCTTTTGTTTCTTGAGAATTCCCTTACTTGCTGGTCCCAAGGCCACATTTAAGTCACCTAAGAATGGCACACACAGTGAAATTCTCCACGAGATAGAATGTATACTTGGCATCTTTCTCCATCAGAGACTACAGGAAGAAAAGTTTTCATTTCTCACTTTTAATTATTGTTGAGTGGTTAGGATTCATATCAGATAACCATGTACTGCTTCTAGTTGCAACAATCCTATGGGCACTTATACACATTCACATGCTCTTGTTTTAAAAACAGACTTTATGCACTGGTGTGTATTCAGTGATTGGGAGGTTTTGCTCAGTTTGGACCATTTCTACAGTCGACAGTTCTAGTCAATTGATAAAATACTAATTTTCATTATTAATTGGTGTTCCATTTTTATAAAAAACAGTTCTGAGAACCAATTTAAAATGCGTTGACTACAGATGCCGTCAGCAGAACGTGCCAACTGTGAAGCTGTTTGAAACCCACTCCCGGTGGAAACGGCAGTGGGAAGTGACCGAAGCAAATCCCGCTTTTACCTGGAAATTCCCAAAACAGTCAGTGGAGTCACAGAAGCATCTCAGTTAACCCTCACGTTACACACAGCAATGAGACTCGTCAGACTGTATCCGGGCTTCAGAGGTAAGCAAAGAGAGGTGGCTCTATGGAAGTTACTGGGCTTTTGAGCATATATGTGGCTTTTCTGTTGCCATGTATGTCCAGAAAGCCTGTTCCAAAGTGGACACCTTGGCAGCCGCCCATGCACACTGTCCTCTCATCTACAGCGAAGGCACCTCCCCAGAGCCTGCCTCCAAGGGCTGAAAACTAAGGAGGCTGGTCTTCTGAAACCTTATCAAACCTGGTGGGTGTTAAGTGCATCAGGATCTAGAGTTCATGTCTGTTATATTTACACAAGTTGAATTTCTGAAGACATGCTTCTCAGTGGCTCCTAAGATCACAAGTTTTCAATTGTTGTCTCAATAATCCAAGAAGGTAGCTAACTTTGAAGACTGAAATTAACATTGATAAATGCTGGCTAACATTGTATTAATAATTAACAACCTCTTCCTTGAGAAGCTTATTTCTCCACGCCTTTAGAGAAAGTGACCCATTGGGTAAGATGCAAAGACACAAACAGAAAATATCCAAAAGGGCTGTAAAGATTTCTGAATACCATCTGTGCTGATTTGTATATATTATGTCCCCCAGAAAAAGCTCTATTCTTTAATGCAATCTTGTGGGGGCAGACGTATTAGTGTTGATTAGGTTGGAACCTTCTGATTGAGTGTTTCCATGGAGATGTGACCCACCCAACTGTGAGTGACACCTTTGATTAGGGTGTGGCCTCTTGATTGAATGTTTCTATGGAAACGTGGCCCGGCTCATTCAGGGTGGGTCTTGATTAGTTCACTGGAGTCCTATAAAAAGGGCTCACGAACAGAGGGACCTTAGAGCAACTGAGAGTGACATTTTGAAGAGGAGCTGCAGCTAAGAGAGGACAAAATGCCCCAAAAGCAACATTTTGGAGAAAGCCATTTTGAAATGCAACCTGGGGGCAGACGCCAGCCACGTGCCTTCCCAGCTAACAGAGGTTTTCCAGATGCCAATGGCCTTTCTCCAGGGAAGGTACCCGATTGTTGATGCCTTATCTTGGACACTTTATGGCCTTAAGACTGTAACTTTGTAACCAAATAAACCCCCTTTATAAAAGCCAATCCATTTCTGGTGTTTTGCAAAATGGCAGCATTAGGAAACCAGAATACCATCTGAACAAATGTCAGTCAGATCATTATGCCTCTGCCTGGCCTAACAGAACAGACCCTCTCCAGGATGCTCGCTTGTCATCTGTGCATGCGCCGTCGCACAGAAACACAAGTCACTGAGAGCAGCCTCTGCCAGAAAGACCAAACTGGAGAACCACAGCGGAAGCTGAAGCATCGTGCTCAGAACCTCCCCAACCACTGGTATCACTGGTCGTGCTTATGATGTTTGGTGTGGTAGATAAGGAGGCAAATTACAATGTTATCTTTTCTGCAAAACTAAGATAAGTTCAATTTTCCAAAATATCCTGCAAGTCTGAGTTAACAGAGGTCAGAGATTTTCTTTGGCTTTCTTGTGTTCCCAGCAAGTAGTATGTGGTTGAAAGTCGTCACCCTGTTTTGGCATGCTTCCGTCTCCGTTTTCACCGTGGAGTTCCTTGGGGTAATAGCACGATGCTGGCTCCTTTACTTTTCCTCTTTGACTCCAGGAGGTAACTGAAGGACCCCTCTCTGTGCCAGTTTTGCTTATGGTGTCAAAGCAACCACGAACGATAGACCAGCTACACACTGGAAAGGAAGTCCAATCTACCTGACGTCAGCACCCAAGAAGTCAGAAGTTAATAATCATTTACCTAAACAAAGCCCTTTCTGTCTGTAAGTCTGAGTCCGTGAGGTGTCTGACACACAGGCATTTCCACACCTGTCCCCCGGGAAATGCTTAAGAAAGATTTCTTGGCCTTCTGGCTAATTATGGAAGTAGCTTCATTTCAGAAGGCCCCTCCGGAGTTTGAAGCAAACATCGCTCCTTCACACTCATGGGTCTCATCTCACAATTTGCATCCTGATTCACACAAAACACAAGACACATGAGAAGCCACAGGCTGAATTTTGACAGCTGACAGTGTTTCAATGTTTCACCCTTGAGCAGCTCATCACAGTTTGGAAGGACTATCTGTTGGCTCATGTACTGGGTGATGTGCAGGAGTTTGCAAACTACAGCCAAATCCAGCCAGTTTTAATATGGCCTATATGCTAATAATGCTTTTTACACTTTTTATGAGTTATAGCAATAACAACAACCAACCAAACAAACAAAAAACCCAAAGATATGTAAGAGACCCTGCATGGCTTGCAAAGTCTAAGATATTTCCTATTTTTGCCCTTTACTGAGAAAGCTTGCTGATCCCTGGGTAACAAGAGCATGGATTTAAATCAGTGATATCCTAGCATGGTCAACACTCACAGTGAGATGACAGAACCAAAGGGACAAACACTTGAAATGTCATTCCTTCACTTTAATGCATTTATAACATCCATAATATTGATTTATTTCAGAAGTCAGGTCCCCTCGGGTACAGATTCTGTGTCCAGGGTCAGGGTCACTCATGTCACTGAACTTTCTCTCCACTCTCAGGTGCTGCGGGAGACCCACTGTGGCACCCCGTCCTCTCCGGTGGAGCCCCCACCGCACCCACGACAGGGCCGGATCCGCCTGCTTGGTGTGCCCTCGACTGCAAATGAAAACGTTTTCAGTTCCACTGCCAGTGGCTGGTTGTGTTGATCCAGCTCGTTTCCAGCACCACAGATGTTCTTTTACGGGATAACCATCCTGAGGAGCTTGGGGGTCATCACATCGGCTGGTTACCACGCAGCACCTGCCGCATATCCTACAGACACCGACACTCAGTATTTTTAGTAAAATGGAGTTTCTAATAACCACAGATATTAAGTGTGAGGGAAGGGCTTTTCTCTCATTAATTAATAGCCTTAACCCATATTTAGCAGATTAAAAATTCATGTGTTTACATCTGCTGCCAGTGCTTCTAAACTGTTTATCTATGTAAATTAAAGCAAGTTTGAGCTCCCAAACACTGTGATGAGAACCAAATAAATTTTCCAACAGAGAACCTGCTTAGACGACACTTGCCTGTACCATGAACGCAAATGTCAACATCTGGTCATTCTTAGAGAGGCCTGTCCATCTAAAAAGGATTTTTCAAAAAGCCCGAGGCCTTCTGTGTTTCTCTTTCCTTCTCCAGCAGTGTCTCAGGCATCTCAAAGACACTGATGCCTGCACTTCAGGTTTAACTGGTCAGGGTGGGAGAAGTGGGGAGACAGACATCAACCTTTTTCAAAGCTTCTCAAGTAATTCTAGCACATAGTCGGTGTTGAGAACTTAAAGATCTTCCTAATCTTATCTGTCCTCCCTAGAAGTTCTCGAGGTAGTCCCTGGGCAGGAAAAGGTCTCTTCCAGGAGATAAGAAACTAAGGCACAGAGAGGTGAGATGGCTCTGCTGGCGCTCTGCACTCTAATGACAGAGTCAAGATTGGACTCAACATCTCCAAATAAATAACACCTCCTCTCAGCAACAGGGGGCACTTGAGCAGACCAGACGTAGAAGACTGACCGGGAGAGCCAAGGACAACACAGAAGGGTACGAACGGTTCTGAGCCAACATCCGGCCTGCCTGGAAGAGAATGTGTAAGACAGACGCTTGTTTGAGGCCATGTGAGGATGTAGTTGTTTGTTTTCAGCCTTACTGTCCACACATATATACGGCTGACTCGGTGTCTTAAGAAAACCATCAAGATTGACAAATTTCCTAGCATCTGAATGCTCAGCTCTGCTAGAAAATTTTCAAATGTCCCTGTACTTTGGGTCCAAAAGATAATTACAAATCTGTGTTAGCATTTGATAGCTCCATGCCTTTCTCCATGACCAGCCCACAAGAACTTGTCAGGGACCCAGCATCTTACACATTTTAGATGAGTTTGTGGCTTTCCAAGATCTGCTTAGATTTCATTTCCTTCTCAGAAGCTCTCACTCCAACCTGCTGCACTGGGACCTCTGCGTTTGACTTTTATCAGTGACTTCCTTATTTTGCTCTGGGTGCAAACCTGCATTATCCTTAATCTGAGCAAACACCTGGACTTTTATTTCTTAATTCTAAATTCTCATGAGAAGCTAACCCAGTTGGGCCCTTCTCCAGTGAATTCTGACATCTCATCACCCATTGCTGCATCTATTAAATACCTTTTCATTATTCCTTTTTTCACTGTAAGTAGCTCCCACATCTCGTTATGCTTGAAGAGGCACTGCTTTTTCTTTTCTTTTTAAAAAAAAAAATCACACCTGACTGCAGATCTGTTTCCTGGTGTCAGCTAGACATGCGTGAAGGAAGAGCATACTCTGGAGAGGAGAGGGCAGCTTTCAAAGGTCTGCTCTGACTTTCAGTGTGCTATAAAAAGGGCCGGTTTATTCAGCTCACATGCAGTGCAAATGGGATCTTGTTATCCCAGGGCCAGGATCAGCCTCCTGAAAAGCCGACAAACTATTAGTCAGTCCAGTAAATGGGATCTACATCCAACAGTAAACATTTATGAGACCTGTGAGACGCTGTGTGGAGCTCTGAAGCCACTTCTGTCCTGCTTTAGGAGACCCTCCCACGGACGGAGGACAGGCCCTTATGCAGACCTTCTCCCTGGGGGCAGACGCGGACACCTCCCTGCAGCAGACCCCCACCCCCAGCTCCTGTGGAAGGTGCTTGGCAGCAAGAACAGAAAGGGAAAGCTACCTGGGGCGGGGGACGGTGGACAGGTGGAGGCTACCTGACTCCCAGAGAGATTTTTACAAGGGTTTGGGGGAAAAAATGAAAAGAGGGAACTCTGCAAAAGTGCATTAAGAACTCTGGTTAAAACAAAGATCGAGAGTCATTTTTCAAAGACCTACCACTCTATCTGGTAAGTAAAGTAAGATATGTTTTTTTCTCTCATACTTAGTTGATGCTCACGGGTCGGGGCAGACGTGCTGCTCTGTTCCTAAAACATGCGGAGGGCAGGATGAGCGCAGCGTTTGCCGTTTGGTGCTGGCCGACACCAGCCCTGGCAGACGACTGAGCAGACGCCATCAGGAACGCGACAAGAAGCTCCCCAGTGCATGCGGTGAGGGCACAAACCAGGGCCGTGGGCGCATGCTTGTCCTGCAGAAAGGAGGGCCGTGGGGGTGAGTGCTGGTGTCCACTGCACACCTGAGGCGGGGGCGGCTGCCGGGCACAGAGCAGGGGCACCTGCAGCAGGGGGAGGCGCTGACCGGGTCCCCGAGCTGCGGGCAGGCGCTGCGCACAGTGCCGTCTCAGAGAGAAAAAAGACTTTTAAAAGGATGAGACCACGAACAGTCAGAGCCCCGTTTCCCCCTAGAAGACTATTTTGCTCTCCCCTCAGAGAGGCTGGCTCCGGTTTCCAATGTCCCACAGCAGCATGGCGCGCTTAACTTGAGCAGCACCCCAGCAGCCCGCTTGTGGGGAGGTCCCCTTCCTTCTTGTGCTCTCCCGTCGTGCCTGGCAGAGCTGCCTCAATTCCATTCGATCTGGCTCTGAAACAAGCCAGCTGGTGACGTCTCCTTGCTCCGGAGCGACCGAGCTTCTCCAGGGTAGCTCCGCGTGCTTCCACCATCAAAGCTTGATGAACGCGGCCTGCTGGGTCTGTGGCTGCTCCACGTCTGGGGGCGGGAAGACACTGGATATAGCTATGTCCACGATGCCCTGGCAAAGCTCTGCATAGAGTTTCCTGAAAAGTGTTTAAAAGAAATACCATTGACAATGTTCATCAAAGTGCAGACGCAGGTTTTCTTCACCAGGACCTGCCCCAGAAACTACATCTCATGACTCCATGTACAAAACTGGTCTCCTCGGTGCATATAAATACCGCAGGAGGCACGGCAGAAGCTAGAGCATTCCCTCGACAAACACCTACTGAAGGCCTCGCAGGCGAACCTTGCTGGTGGGGCAGGGGCAGTTTCCACCGTGTACAACGAGGCGTTTTACCTGCTGTGGTGGGTGCATGTGGCATGTGGCGTGACCCGGGAATAGCACCAACTCAGAAAGGGGAGGCGCCACCAGGACAGGGTCTCCAGCTGAGATCTGGAGAATAAGTGGAAGTCAGGCAGGAAGAAGGTGACAGGGTGAAAAAGAGGAGAAGGAGAGGGGAGAGAAGACAGGGACAGAAAGAACTGGTGAGAGAGCAGGCGCCCGTGCGCATGTGCTGGGCTCGGGGAGAACAGGGGGCGCAAGCAGAAGGAGCGGCCTGCACAGAGGGAGAGAGGACTCGGGGTACTTGGGGTTGCAGGTGGAGCAAGGGGCCAGGTGAGGCGGGAGACGAAGGCAGAGGCCAGGCCATGCAGGGCCCTTGGTGCCACGCTCAGGGGCCTGGCCTCGTCTCATGGCAGTGGAGCCACCAGAGCAGAAAAGCTGTGGCCATGGGGCCCTCTAACTCCTTGGCCACTTATGCCCTGGAAGACCTCCGCCCATGTCATGGGGACCCACATCTGAGATGGTGCCCACCCACCCAGCCTGCTCAGGACTCATTTGGAATCCAGGTGTCTTGAGCTGAGGACAGGAGCCCAGGCCAGTGTGTCTGCACGGATCAAATCCCACTTTTAAGTTCAATGTGGTCAAACCCTCCACCTCCCCTTCTGAAGGGAAAGGACAAGAAGGCTCTCGAGGGAGTGGCAGGGGCTTCTCAACATCACAAGCGTAGAGCCCAGAGCCTGGAGAAGCACGTCACCCAGGCCGTGAGCTTTCAAACAGCACCAGGCCAGGGCTCCCCGACGTTCGGCAGGAGCCGCCTCTGAAGGCACTTTCCAAAGGGGACACTGCGGGGAGGAGAGAACACAGAACAGCTTCACAGGTCAAGCCGGCTCACACCTTGGTGGCATTTCTGGTGCAGGGAGGACAACCTACGCGGCAATGGTGTGTGTGGTGGGTGGGCTTACACTCCCCAAAACACGTGCTCTGGGCCCTGGTGCACGTTCCTGCGGGCGGGAGCCCAGGGGAACGGGATCTCTTGAAGGTGTCGCTTTAGTTGGGGTGTGGCCTGAGTGTGCGAGGAGGGCCTGCGTCCAAGTACTGCAGTCCTTAATAGGCAGAAGAAATTCACAGGAACAGAGAGCCACGGGGAGGAGCCGAAAGCCCGAGGTCAAGGGGAGTCAGCAGAGAAAGGAGAGGACACGGGCACGGGGCAGGAAAACCAAGGAACCCAAGGACTGCCGCCAGCCAGGACGCCACAGACCCCAGGTGGGAGCCAGCCGGCCAGCCTCTGACACCGAAAGCCTATCAGTTCCCGTGAGTAAGCCCACCGTCGTATGGCATTCGTCTCACAGCCAGGAAACTGGACAGTGTGCCTGCTGACATACCCCCCCCCTTCATGGGACAGAATGAATAAGACCTTAACATGCACAAAAACATGGAACCCTTGGTTCGTGAATAAATGCCCCACCACTTCGCTATCCCTACCGACCCTTCTCCCCTTTCCTCTACAAAACAAGCAGAACAGCAGTGGCGCGCTGGCTTCTTTACCACAGAAGGGCCCGCAGGCCCGGGTCGGCCCTCTGCCTCTCGCCTCCCAACGTGGTCGGGCCCCTCGGAGCCTTCCAGGCCCAGCCCCAACCCAAGAGTCCTTCCCACCAAAACCCGTCTGCCTCAAAGACAGGGCCCCCTTCCTTCTCTCTTACAGCACCTGCAGCACCACGTGGCTTCTGTTAGTTTCCTGCAGGGTCTGCCTCCTCATTCTGCACTTCTCAAGGACACTCCCCTTGACCTGTCCCCCCACCCCACAGCTCCATGAGGCGTCTGGGAATCCAGCAGCAGATGGGTGGCCATGTGGGAGCCAGCGCGTGGAAGCCAGCGAGAGGGAGCCCGACGACGCACGATCGTGGGGTTCAGTCGGCACCGGCCCCAGACCTGCTCCTGCAAAGCTCATGCACACCTGGCACCAGAGGTGAGCCAGGAAGGGGAAGCCACACCTCTAACACCCTCCAGCTGCTGTTTCTCCAATGCTGCCTCCCCACGTGACTCCTTCAACTCTCAGGTGGAATAAAAGAGCCCATCTACCCTTTCCAGTACACCTGGGGCTATGCTAAATAACAGGTCACTCGCTACCAAAATTGTTCCCTCAAAACAGGAATTGATCAGATTACCTTGACAGGATTGTTTATACTTAGAATCAAACAGCTACTCTGGAGGAAAACGCTTGCTGAACAACTGAGTAAGCTTCTGTGGTGGACCCAATCACGCCCGCAACAAAAGGTGCGAGCTTAACCTCAGTCTGCATTCCTGCATTCCCACGTGTAAGTGGGGCACTTTGAAGATGCAATCCAGTGCAGGTGTGGAGGTGTGGCCTCCTTTGTGAACCGCATCCCCTAACATCCTACTTAGCTGTGGTCAGACTGGTCAGGGTGGTCCCAATCCGCACGCCTGGAGGCCTTGGCACGGCTGTGGATGGAGGAGCTGAGGACGGCGGCAGGCCCATGGTGGAGCGCTGGAGACGTCAGGGAGAGCGCGGCCTGGCCGTGCCCGGGCCCTGGACTTCTAGGGTTGAGACGTCAGGGAGAGCGCGGCCTGGCCGTGCCCGGGCCCTGGACTTCTCGGGTTGGGACGTCAGGGAGAGCGCGGCCTGGCCGTGCCCGGGCCCTGGACTTCTCGGGTTGGGACGTCAGAGAGAGCGCGGCCTGGCCGTGCCCGGGCCCTGGACTTCTAGGGTTGAGACGTCAGGGAGAGCGCGGCCTGGCCGTGCCTGGGTCTCGGACTTCTAGGGTTGAGACGTCAGGGAGAGCGCAGCCTGGCCATGCCTGGGCCCTGGGCTTGTGGCCTCTACACTGTGAGCCGGTGAATCCCCATTGTTACCCCAGTGTGCTGTGTGGGCCTTGGCCCAGCAGCCCTGGCAAACGACGCAGCTGCAGAAGTCCGCGGAAACAGCGTGGCTTTCCCACATGGGACAGCAGGCGTGTCCATGCCGTCCTTACATTTCATACTTGTGCCCCTGGCTGCGTTTTCTACTCTGCTCCTTGATCCCCCGTCGAGACATGAGCTCATCCTGGCCTTTAATACAAAGACTGTGACAATCGAAGTCTCCGTTTAAACCTCCGCAGAGTGCATTCCAGGAAGCAGCCTGGGTGTCACATCAGGGCGTGCTCAGGATACACACGTCGCATTTAAACACAAACCCCATGGGGGGCAGAGGGAAGATACAGAGGTGTCTGTATTTAATGACACCCAGGTAAATACAGAATCAGGTGGGAAAAGTATAAAGCAGGAATATACACTTGGTCTGCAATTAACCTCACAGAGAACCAGGCCCCAGGACTCGAAAGAGGGTAAGAGGCCTCACAGCCACACCCTAGCAAGGTGACAACCAAAAAGCAGCTAATTCGATGGCGATTAGTGCAGGGAGGGAAACAGTACGGCTCCAGCCAGACCGTTGGGGGAAGCTGCCCTGCGGGGCCGTTTTGGTAGATTAGGGGGTGGCGGAGCTGCAGACCGAGGCAAGTACAAGACCCCACAGCAGACAGGGCAGTCGAGGGAAACGGGGGCTTGGGGCGCAGCTGGAGGGGGGAGGCGGTGGGCTTGCAGGTGGAGGGCGGCGCCCGGGGAGCCTGGCCGTGGCCGGGTCTGGTTTCCCTTCTACCACGGGCTGCCCTGGAGAGAACAGGTCACGGCGGCAGAAGGGCAGAAGAGCGACAGCGACACGCAAGTGGGTGTAGAGGGCGGAAGGTGGAGGCAGAGCTCCCGGACCCCAGTGGACAGACCCGAGGACGAGGGGGCGGGAGAGGTGGGATCCGGGGCGGGATTCTGGTGGAGTCTCTGGATGGGCAGACACGTCCACCGAGATGAGCAAGCCCGACAGGCACCCACAGACGACCTCGCAGGTGCAAGTCTGGAACCCTGGGCTGCGACAGAGTTTGGTGGCTGGATAAGGTCACCGACAGAGTGTCGTAGACAGAAGACGAGCACCCCAGCCGAGGCCTGAGGCCCCGACGCGCTCTGCAGATGAGGATGCCCAGCCAGGCCCACCACTGCCCGGGGAGCACGGCGTCCCGGGCGTTTCCATTGCTGCAGCGTGGCCGAGAGGGCCAGTGCGTCAGGCCGCAAAGGGGCCACTGGCCTTGGTAAGATGGACGTGGTGGTGACCGTCAAAGATCAGGACAGACACCAGCAGATAGGACCGGGGCTGGACAGGAGTTGAGGGAGGAAGCAGGCAGAGGGAGTGGTCGCTGGAGCAGGCACAATCAGGGAGGGGCTCTGCTTTCTAAAATCGATGGGAAAATCGGTGTGTGGGTACACGCCGACGGGGGAGGGAGAAAGCAACCGTGCAAAGGAGGGCAGCACAAGGGCAGGAGGTGCAGGAGACGGAGGTGGAGGGTCCAGAGCACGGCGGAGGGACAGGCAGAGGGACGGGAGCAGGATTGGGTGCAGGAACACACAGACACGCTCTCTCCCCTGCTGGCCGCCGCCTCAGCCTCCTAGTCCATCTCCGGCCACAGCTCCGAATGGAGACCTGCTCGAGCACATTCTCTCCTAACACCCTTCCCTCTCCACTGAAGCACTAGCCCCAGTTTGCAGTCAGGGTTCACCTTGTCCTCTGTCTTGCTCAGTCTCTCTCTGCTGGGGACGGGGCCTGAGGAGTCAAAGGGGGACACGGCTGTATGGTGAATCCAGCCCGGACGGGGCCAGATGGGCCGGGACAGCTGCAGGGCCTGGGGATGAAACGGAGCCACAGTGCGGGGTGACGGCACCAGGCCCGTGGCAGGGGCTGCTCGGAGGCCGGCGTGGTGGTGGGGGCTGCACCTGGTGGACGGAGGACTCTTGCGCTCCTTTAGAACAACCACCTCAACTTCCCCAGGATGCCGGCGGGGAGCCACGGAAGGCTCCTGCACAGGTGAACGACAAGATGACAGTGGGACCAAGTCCAAGAGGCTCCCCAGACCTCCAAGGCCTTCCACGTGGGTCCCAGCTCACCTCTTCACCCCCATCTCCTTATTCCACGCGTCCACCCAGGAGAACCGGAAGTTCCCGGGGGGCAGGCTCCGTTCATCTGTCACCCCCCAGGCTTGCCTGGAGCTGGCGTGGAGCACACCCAGTGGACCCGGATGCTGCGCCCCTTCCTGAGGGGCTGTCCCCACCGGCCCACGGCCTGCCTGCAAGCACTCCTCTCCTGCATCCCAGCTCCCGTCCCACCGTCTCCGAGGCCTGCTCAGACCGCTGCCTGCTGAACCTCGGCATCGCCGCCTTCCCACCCGGAGGACCCTGCTCACCCAACTCGTCCCGGGAGAGGGTCTCCCTGGCAGTTACCAGCTCCCTCGCAGTCCTCACCGTGCCTCCCCACCTGGGCACAGACTCGCTGCTCGACAGGAGCGGGGACCCGGGGAAGAAACGGCCCGGCCACGTCCTCCCAGACGGCTTCCCTGCCCTCCCTGGCAGCCAAGGTCCACGAGCGGCACCCTCCATGGTGGGAGCCCCCTCCCCAAGGCCGGTGCTGCCAAACCAGCTCCCCGCTCGCTGCGGCGCGGGGCGTCCGGGCTTACTGAGCACAGGCAGGGGCACCATTGACCTCGATGAGCCAGACCGCCAGCTGCTCGTCCACCACGAAGTCGAATCCGAAGAGCTGGAAGCTTTGGTAGGGGAGGTGCCGGGTGCTGATGGCGGGTTCCACGCTCAGGAGGCAGCTCCTGCGGGGACAGCGCAGTGAGGGGCAGGGCCAGGACGCCCCAGCCACCGTGCGCAGAGCCCGGCCCGGCCCAGCCCCCCCTTTTACGGTTACCACCAGACAAAGATGATCACAAAGAAAACGCCACGCACAAGGGCTCGGTTCAAAGACCCCGCGCCACCCGTGTTCTCGCAGGGAGGGCTGCTCGCCTGCACGGCGCACGGCAGCGGGGCCACCGTGGCCGCCTCCATCGCGGGTGCTGCCGCCACGTCCGTCAGGAATAAAACACTTCCGAGCCACTCACCACGGGAAAACAGACTCTCGTGGGCGAGGAGCAGAACGTGCAGAAAGAACCACGGACTCACGCAGTTCTTTCACCAGCTCCAGTTCTCGCCAACTTTTGCTAATTAAAGTATTTAAGAGCTACAAATATTGAAACTAAATACTGAAATCTAGAATAGAATTATTAGCATCAACTACTGTTTGAAAACACTGAGGAATTTTAGTGACTCAGAAGAAAGCTGAAATTGAATTTCAGAAATAACGATGAATAATTATGTGAGCTCTGAGGTCGGGCTGTCAGGTCAGAATCTCGCACGAGTTTTTTAACCTTTTGAAGTCAAGCTTTGATTTCCTTATCTACACAATGAGGGCACAAATAGTCCCCACTCTCAGGATTGCTGGGACAGTTCAATGAGACGGTTACATACAGAACGTGGGTAACTCCTGGCATCTGTGAAGCATTTAATAAATTTAGCACTGTATAAACTAGTATATTTTATTAATGTATCATTAATTATGGTAACCACAAATCTATCATTTAGGAATAATAACTGTTATCTAATGCTACCATCCTGAAAATTATGGCATTTTTGCTTAATGGAGATCTTCCCTGGTTCCTCTCGTGACTGAATGTTGGGACCAAATAGGAATCTATCTTAATACATAGACTGCAGTGATTCCAGCATTACTGGAGGTGACTGTCCTTCTAACAGCTGCCTGCTTAGAGGGAGGAGGGAACCGGCTTCTGCGGGCTAACTCCGAGACGTACCTTTTAGGGAGATTTTTAACTTGTGACTTTAAAGAAACTACATCTCTGTGAACTTGGAGCCAGGACCCTGTTTCCCCAACACTCCTCTCCTTTTCTTTTCTTCTAAAAAGGAAAATATTTCTATAGATATGTTTAAAGCTTCAAAAATAAATTTTGGACATATCATCCACTTAAGAATCCTTTGGAATAAAAATGTCTTGTCCCAGACATTTTTAATTCAGACTTTTAATCTGCACTACCAAGTCAGACTTTTAATCTGCACTACCAAGTCACAATATCATATTCTTTCCTACATCTTATCTCTATTCTATGGGAGAATATCCTGAACTTTTTCAAAATTAAAATACCCTTTAAAATATTGTAATTAAGAAAAGTTTAAAATTTTAATGCTCATAGTTAAAAAAGAAAAAGACAAACCCCCAGAACTGAAGGACAGCAAGTGACAGGAGCATCACACGCCCAACATGTAAATGGAGAACTGAGAGCCAGAACCAAACAAAACCAAACGTTATTTTTTATCTGCAGAAAGCTCAAGATTAGCATAGTTCACTTTTCAGGGTTTTTTTTTTTTTTTTTTTTTTGTATCATCAGAGAGTACATCATCATCAGTACATCTTGTTTCAGCTGGAGTGGGAAGTTAGAGGGAGGCTGGTGGAAAGAAATCCCCCAAAAATGGAAGTGGTTACAGCATCAAACAGCAGTGCTCTCTCTCCTGCACAGAGCACTGGCAAGGAGCCCAGCAGATCCCCAAAGCCTAGAGCAGAAGTCCCTGCCCAGGACCCTTGGCTTATCTGGCGTCAAATCCTGATCACCTACAATCCCTGAAGCAACAAGCCTGACACCTGCAGTTGTTCTGTTCCCCTGGGTGAGAATTCACCAAGGAAAAAGGTGCGTCCTCACCTGGGGGCAATGACATGGTGGGAGCACCGAGACCCCAGGCTCAGGCCCCACAAAACAGCCACCCGATACACGCAGGGGGAGAGGATGCCTTGAGCTGGGGAAGAGAGGACATCTTTGACAAGGATATACTTTGAGAGAGTTCATGGGAGTCTTCTGAGGGACTGTAAATGTTGTATATCTTGATTTGTACCATGGCTAGGTGGGTGTGACCATAATTAAAAATTCACTAAGTTGAACACTAAAGGTTTACTATTTTACTATATACATGTTATACCTCGATTTTTAAAAAACACATCTCTACTGGATTTAGCAAAAATTGGTAAATGAATTAAAAAAATTATTTCCAGACACATTAAGAAACGGGACCATGAGAAAAAGGACAACAGAAAAAGAGTCAACGTCAGGGGTTGCCAAGCTTCCCCAATAAGGGAAAGATAGTAAATATTTAGGTTTTTCAGGCTACATAAAGCCTCTATCACAAATTCTTCTTTTAAATTTTTTTAGAACACTTTAAAATATAAAAAGCATTCTTAGCACATGGCCCTTTTAAATGCAGAATGGAGACCAGATTTGGCAAGCAGGATATAGTGTGCTGATCCCTGACACATGCAATCAGGTTTCAGATTTATCAGACAGGTACGTTAAAGAACTGTGGGTAATGTGTTCCAGAAAACATGAGACTAGTGGGAGAATTTCACAAGAGAAGTATAATCTAATATAAGAGTCAAATGGAAATTCCAGAACTGAAAAGTACAATAACTGAAATTAACAAATCAATAGACGGGCTTAACAACAGATTTTAACTTTTCAAAAACTAACATTTTAACAGGTTTTAATGGCTGAAGCAAGGATCAGCAAACAAAGTTCAGAAGAAAAATGAGTAGAAGCATAGAGAGAGAGAAAAGGATACACAAAAACTATACGGGAACTGCAAGACAGTAAAAAGGATTAACATTCATGTAATTAGAAACCCAGAAGGAGAGGAGAATGGGGCAGAAGCTATATTAGAAAAGATAATGGCCATGAATATTCTGAAAGTAATGAAAGACACTAAGCTATAGACGCAAGAAGCATTATGAACCCTATGTAGGAAAATTCAAACAGAACTACATGCATCTCATAATAAATCTATAAAAACCAATGAAAGAGAATCTTAAAAACAGAGAAAAATACATTAAGAGAAATACTGATAGCATAACTATAATATATTGTTTTATGTATTGTAACAAACGTACCACACAAATACAAAAGCATAATTTTGATAATAGTTTTATGTATGTAACAAATGTACTACACAAATGCACAATGTTAATATAGGGAAAACTGTGTGTGTGAAAGGGGCATATATTGGAACTCTATACTTTCCGCACGATGTTTCCAAAAACCTACAACTTCTCTAATGAAAAAAAAAGCAACACTAATATTTCAACTGACTTCTCAACAGAATAGATAGCCAGAAGACAATGCTATGCCACCTTCAAAATGCAAAAAGAAATTAAATGCTGATATATAAGCTAATCTATTTCCAAAGCAAATATCCTTTAAAAATGAAGACAAAATATATATATTAGTAGAAGAACAAAAACAGAGAACTCATAACCAGCAGATCTCATTTAAAAAGTAGTAAAAATTAGTTTTTTTGAGAATAAAGAAAATGACCCCAGAGAAAAGCAAGGAAATGTAGGAAAGAAAGAGAAGGAACCGAAAGGGTTAAAATATATGGGTAAATTTACACACCAATGCAAAGTGTTGGCGGTGGGGTGGTGTATGGGGAATCCTGTATTTTGGGCATGATTGTTCTGTAAGCCCACAACTTCTCTAATATGTGTATTTATGCTATATGTAAATTTAAATGAATGTCAACCGTACCGAGTAAAAACGTGCTGTGGAGTTTTAGAGACATGGGGCATTCGTGACCACCCAGATCCCGAGTCGCGCACCTCTGCACCACCTCTGAGCTGCACCTGCACCCTCCCCACAGAGAAGGGCTACTCTGAGTTTTATGTTCGTCATTCCTTTACTTCTCATTACTACACATGCACATTTCCTTACGTACTTTTTATTTCGTTTTGTTTGTTTTTCCATTTATGTAAGTGGGATTGATCCATACACATCCTCTACAGCTTGTGTTTTTGCTTAACGTGTCAGTGTGATACATCTATGATGGAACTGCCATTTATTCTTTTTGCTTGCTGTACAGTGTTTCTTTGCAGGACTCCTCCACAAATTATTTATCTGTTTTCCTGTGGATAGGGATTTGGTTTGTCTCCAGTTTTCTTCTATTAACACAGTGTTCCCATACCTCTTGGTTTACCTGTGTCAGAAATTTCTTGGGAATATACCTGACAACAGAATTTTGGGTGCATAAGAAATGAGCATGTGAAAATTCAATAGGTAATGCCAGATTGTTTTCCAAAGAGACTGTCCCAATTTATATTCCTACCAACAGGGTATGAGAATTCTCAACCTGTACCTTTCCCTGCACTTGATATTGTCAGATTTCTTAATTTCTGCCAACCTCGGGGGAATAAAACATATCATGGAAGTACTGCTTTACATTTCCCTGATAGCCAACGAACTGAGCATTTTTATACGTTTGCTGAATATTCCTGCCTACTGTTCAGCTATTCATGCCCTTTGTTCATTTTTCTTTCTTTCTCTCACTGATTTTTGGGGAGGGCAGGGAGTGGAATTCTTTGTATGGTTTGGATGCTAATCCTGTTGCTATACAAGGGCAAATGTTTTCTCTCAATTTGTGGCTTGGCTTTTCTCTCCACTATGTTTTTTTGTTTTGTTTTGTTCTTGCCTAAAAAAGTTCTTCATTGAATGTAAAATAAATAAATCACTGTATTCAAAAATATATGTAGTATTAATATCCAAAACAATCACAACCCAAAAGGGGGAGGGGTAAATGTAGTTATAAATGTTTGCATTGAACGAGAACTGATAAAAGTACTAAGTTTTGCCCAATAAGTTAAATCTCTAGGATAACCAATAAAACAATAATAAAATGTGTAACAGCCCACAATGTCCAAGATGACAGGACAACATAGAGCAGAAGTAGCAAGGAACCAGATAACATAAATAGCAATACTGGAATTATTAGAAACAGACTGTAAAACAGCTACAATTAGTGTTGACAGGAACTGGGAACTAAAAATAAGTGACACCAAAGAGGTGAAAAGGAGTCAAATGGAATTGCTAGGACTAAAAACTGAATATTCATAATTAAAAATGGAATAGGCTTCGCAGAAGATTAGATACCACTGAAGAGAGAATTGTGAACTGCAGATAAGCCAGAGGAAGCTACTGAGGAAGAAGTAAAGAGAAGGAGACAAGTGGACAATACAGCAGAGAGCAAGAGAACCTGAAGATAGAAATTATCTAGTATAAGAACAGAGAGAAAAAAGACTGGAAAAAAAAAAATGAAAAGAAACACAGGGACCTGTGGGACAACAGCAAAAGGTTTAACATTTGTGTAACTGAAGTCCTAGGTGAGGAGAAAGAAATTGGTGCAGAAAAAAAAATTTTTTTTGAAGAAATGATGACCAAAACTTCCCAATTTGGCAAGAGACATAAATTACAGATTACAGAGGTTCAGCAAACCTCAAAGAGTAAACTTGGTCAGAGAATATCCTGCCCAGAGGCATCATAATCAAACTGCTAAAAAGCAAATCAATGAAAATAATCTTGAAAGCAGGTAGAGAAAAAATGTCACATTATTTGTAGGAGAACAACAATGCAAATGACTGCAGATTTCTCATCAGAAACCCTGGAGTCAGTGGAACATCTTTAAAACTGCCCCCACCTCCCAAAAAAAGAATGGCTAACCCAGAATTCTAAATCCAGGGAAAAACATCCTTCAGGAATGAGGCAAAATACAGACATTCTCAGATGATGGAAAACGAAGAGGCTTTCTCGCCAGCAGAGCTGCTCTAAAGAAATGCCAAAGGAGAGCCTTGAGCCTCCAGGGGGCGAAACTTAGAACGTGAACTGCAGAAATGGTAAGTTTCTAGGTCAATACAAGACTGTTCTCCTTTTCTGTTTAAAGCAGGTTTCTCATAGGTGACATATGGTTGGATCTTGTGGTTTTTGCTTTTGTTTTTAATCTAACCTGACAATCTCTGTTGTACATACAAAAATATATATGACCATTGACACCAAAAACTATAAAACGTGGTGGAGATTTCAACGTACTATATATGACAACTTATAACAAAGAGGAGGGAGGGTTAACTGAACTATATGGTTGTTAGGCTTCTACATGTTATTTGAAGTAGTAAATTATTAACTCTCAGAAAACTGTGAAACATTAGATAGTATGTTGTAATCCACAGAGAAACTACTAAAAATCTAATACAAAGAGACAGAACCAAGTATTCAACATACATATTAAAGTAGAACTCTAAAAAACTTTCAAATAATTCAAAAGAAGGCAGTAAAGGGGAATTGAAGAATAAAAAAAAAAAAAAAAAAGAGGGGACAGATAGACAACAAATAATAATACGGTGGATGTAAATCCAACCATATCAGTAATTACATTAAATGCTGATGGTATAAACACACCAATTAAAAGAAAGATTGTCATATTGGATTAAAAAATAAAACAAAACTCAACTACATGCTGTCTTCAAGAAGCCCACTTTAAATACCATGAACAGAAGACAATAACAGTAAAGGGATAGAAAAGACATATCATGCAAACACTAATCAAAAGAAAACTGGAGAGGCTATATTAAGTCAGACAAGGTAGACTTTAAAATAAGGAATATACCCAAGATAAACTCAGAAATTACACCATGATAAAAGGATCAATTCCCCAAGAAAAGATAATTCTAAATGTGTATGCATCTAACAACAGAGCTTCAAAACATATGAAGCAAAAACTGATAAAATTGCGAGGAGAAATAGACAAATCCATAATTACAGTTGGAGACGTCAATATTTCTCTGTCAGTAATGGGTAGAATAAACACAATAGAAAATCAGCCAAGGGTGTAGAACATTTGAACAAGATTAGCAACCACTTTGATCTGACATTTATAGAACGTTCTGCCCAACAACAGCAGGATACACATTCTTTTCAGTGTATGTGCAACATTCACTAAGATACTTTATATTCTGGGCCATAAAACAAACCTTGATAGATATTAAAAAAACAAAACCATACAAAGTAGGTTCTCTGAGCATAACAGACTCAAAACAGAAATCGATACCACAAAGAGATCTGGAAAATCCCCAAGAATGTGGAAATTAAATAACAAATTTCTAAATAACATGAGTCAAAAATAAAGATAAAAGGGAAATTTGGAAATCTTTTAATAAAATGAAAATAAAAACAATATCAAAATCAGTGCAGTGTAGCTAAGGAAGTGCTTAGAGGGAAACTGATAGCATTAAATGCTTTTTTTTTTTTTTTAAAAAGAAACATCTCAAGTCAATGACCCAAACTTTCAGTTTAAGAAACTAGAAAAAGAAGGGCAAATTGAAGCTCCCAAAAAAGCAGAAGGAAGGAAATAACAAAGAGCACAAGTCAAAGAAACTGAAAACAAAAGCAACAGAGAAAAATCAATAAAACCAAAAGATGAAAAAAGTTTTTGAAAATAGTAAAAATTGATAAACCTACCATCAATCTGCCCAAGTAAAATATAAAGAAGGCACAAATTACCAATACCACGAAAGAAAGAAGTGATTACAGACATTAAAATGATAAGGGAATATGACAAATAACTTCTGCCCATAAATTTTGACAACTTAAGTAAACCAATTTCTTAAAAGGCACAAACTCCCAAGCAACTTCAAGAAGAAACAGATAACCTAAAAGGATGCAATTCCTTTACCTTATTATATGCTTGATTTGTAGTAAGATACTGCTTTCCAGGTTGGTGTTCAAAGCGCTCGTCAGGTACTGGTTGAACTCCTCAAAGAACATCTCGTTCCCCTCCTCGTACTTCCCGTAGTTCTCCGAGTACTCTTTCTGAATGCAGTGATTGGTCAGGTGGCAGGTTTTGTCTTGGAAGTCGTCAGCGTGATACGGCTCCGAGGCGGTCCGCAGCACGCCCTCTCTGTAGAGGTAGATGTTGTACTGGTGGTCCACCAAGACCCAGCTCCTGCAAGTCAACAGGAGCTCCGTGTTAGCAACTCATCCAGTTCCTCTAGACTGTGCACGTCAGTCCCCACACCTTGACGTTTTTGAGGGCAACAGGGGAAGGAGGTCAGTTCTGCGACTACATAAGGAAAACCATGACACTTGGCCAAGACGGGGGGACATCAGTACAATGACAAGGAGACTCTGATCCATTCGAAAGATGCAGCATTTTGAAGAGATTTGGATGGTTGATTTTAAAACTAACCTGTGACACGTGCATTTGCAATCTTGCCTTTTTAATAATCTTATGAGGAAGACTGTTCGTTCTGAAGCTGACGTGACATAGGATTGATATTTAAGAAGCAGCAAGTCATCATGCAGCAGGACTCATCAGAGTCCAAGAGGAAGGGGGATGGGCAGGTCAGGGGCAAGCCGGAGACAGGCTGTTTTAGCTCAGAAAGCTCCACATGACCTCTTTGTACACACCAGGCCCTTTGCTCAGAAACTTAAAAAGTTCATATACCTGAGGTTCTAGTGGAGAAATCCGGAACAAACATAAAACTGTGAACAAACGCAGTCATGTGTTTGAGAAACCCACATAAAGTAGTGAGGACATATTATTTGGCAGGGTTGCACAATCTGTTGTGTCTGAAATATGTGTTCCATAAGCAAGCCCCACACATTTATACGCTTCTCTTTGGACTCATAAGTCATTTTTTTGAGAGGGAGTATTAAAAAAGAAAAACCATAGTCTTAGTAACATTTTCTAGGAAGAAATAATAAAGAAAAAATAAACATTAAAAGAAAAATATAAAGTTAGGTACAGGAGCTCAGTTCCATTCAGTTGTGCTACACGTTGGGGCACATTAAACACTCCAACACTTCACCACACTTCCCGTCCCTCCCCGGCATGCACACACTCATTTTTTCTCGGAGGATTACCGAATGTCAAACTTGCGGTGACCTGGCTCCAGAAGTAAAGGGCGCTCGAGATACTTCTGGATCACGTGCACCTGGCCCTGGCTGTCGATGTAATCCAGCAGCTCGGCGGCCTCCGAGGAGATGAGAATGCCTTCACCTGACGGGACGGAATCAGGACAGGAGCTCGTCCAGTGCATCCCGGGAGGAAACGCTCTCCCGAAGGCAGCCGGGCAGCCGCGGCGGCAGAACGGAACCCCAGCCTGCTGAGGCACCCACCATCCCCAAGGGTACCCGGAGCTTCTCTAGCAGGAACGGCAGCACTGCCCGGCAGGACCCAACGAGACTTCACATTTACAGAAACTCAAGTGTCCAAGCCTGTCCACTTGGGTACAGACTCATTTAATTTAATTCACTTAATGATCCAGCTTTCCTAAAAGCCACCCCCTTACTCAACTACCCCTTTCTGTCTCTTTTCCTGCCACAGGATTCCCTCTGCTCGTCTCCCTTAGGAGCCACGCGCAGTTCCCGGGCCCCTCTCTGCCCCTCCTGGGCCTCAGCGCCCCCCACCGCCCCCCCAACCCTGCACCACTCCAGAAGCCGTTCTGGAGGCGTCTAGAAGCCACTTTCCCACCAGCGCCCCAACTGCCGCTCTCATAACAGGCCCCATTCCCGCCCACACGCTCCAGCCTCACTTCCGGGAGCATTTCCTTAAGTAAACTGGTTCTCATTGAAAACTAAGATATCCAATGTGGGTAGGCAGGAAAAGTAATGGGAAGAAGGTAAAGAGAGAGAAGGATAAGTTTCTGTAAGTTTTAAAAACTATTATCACTAAAAAATCATATTAAAGGGAACTGGAAAAGTTACCCATAGTCCTACTGCCTAGCATAATTATTTTAATTTTTTCATATTACCTTCCTTTTCACGTGGGCAAAGATGGTAAAAGTGAACTCATTTCATATTCTGTTCTCGTTTTATATTGTCAATATTTTCACTGTTTCTATATTAACTTCACAATCACATTAGTGACTGAAAAATATCCATCATATTGATTTAAGAAAACTACAGGTTTGTTTACTGATTGCTGGAGAATGGAGTTCTTTCCAAATAACACTTTGTTATTTCAGAAAACAATGTAGAAACATCTTTGCTGTCGATCACTCTTGTTTCTTTTTAATTATTTCCTTGAAGTGAGTCTGCAGGAATGAGGCCTGTGGGTCAAAGCACACGAGCTGAGGGCTCTGGCTATGGATCCCACAACCTTTGCAAGGCGTGTGTCCAGCCACCAACAGGTACCAACAGGTGTCATTCACCACAGACCGCACAGCAGCAGGACCACTTAAAATTCACAGTTATTTTGCAAGTTTGGATGACTAGTGTGGCATGCTTCTGTATTCGTTAATTGTATTTTTATATTATCTATTTATTCACATCCTCACTGATTAAACCTTGAAACATTACAAAGAAATTTTAGGGATCTTTAAGGAGCTGCAAGGTCACGATCTTTTTTGTTGTTTCTTCCCATCTCAAATTTTAGCTTATTGGAAAACGAACATATCATTAGCCAACGTCCTCCTGACTGGAGAGTGGGCCCGAGAGCTGAGATCCCGCCTGTCTCATTTATCCTGGGACCTCCGATCACTTGTTATTTATTGTAGTCGTTCATGCTCTCTAGACATAGCTTGACTCTGCCAGGTGCCAGGCGCTCTACTGACGTCAGGGACACAGAGCTTGGCACAGACTGACGTGGTCTGACTTGTGCTTGAGTAGGTTGTCGGCTGCGTTGCAGGCAGGTGCTCGGGAAGAGTCAAGGGCAGGACAGGTGAGGGGAAGGTGGTTTAGACGGACAGGAGGACAGGGGCCATGGAACCCCGGGCCCCAGGTGAGAGGAAGGCGGTTTAGACGGACAGGAGGACAGGGGCCACGGAACCCCGGGCCCCAGGTGAGAGGAAGGCGGTTTAGACGGACAGGAGGACAGGGGCCACGGAACCCCGGGCCCCAGGTGAGAGGAAGGCGGTTTAGACGGACAGGAGGACAGGGGCCATGGAACCCCGGGCCCCAGGTGAGAGGAAGGTGGTTTAGACGGACAGGAGGACAGGGGCCACGGAACCCCGGGCCCCAGGTGAGAGGAAGGCGGTTTAGACGGACAGGAGGACAGGGGCCATGGAACCCCGGGCCCCAGGTGAGAGGAAGGTGGTTTAGACGGACTGGAGG
This sequence comes from Choloepus hoffmanni, assembly GCA_000164785.2. Taxonomy (NCBI): domain Eukaryota; kingdom Metazoa; phylum Chordata; class Mammalia; order Pilosa; family Megalonychidae; genus Choloepus; species Choloepus hoffmanni. The sequence goes on along the minus strand of KN184589.1, from coordinate 123,236 downwards.
ACAGGGGCCACAGAACCCTGGGCCCCAGATGAGAGGAAGGTGGTTCAGACGGACAGGAGGACAGGGGCCATGGAACCCCGGGCCCCAGGTGAGAGGAAGGTGGTTTAGATGGACGGGAGGACAGGGGCCACAGAACCCTGGGCCGCAGGTGAGAGGAAGGTGGTTTAGACGGACAGGAGGACAGGGGCCATGGAACCCTGGGCCCAGGTGAGGGGAAAGTGGTTTAGACGGACAGGACAGGGGCCATGGAACCCTGGGCCCAGGTGAGAGTCAGGTGGTCTGGGTAGAGACAGGCGGTGGAGGTGGTGAACAGCGGCTGGTTCTGGAGATATTCTGACAGTTGAGCCAACTGTACCAAGTTTACAGTAGGTTCTAAATAGATATTTGCTAAACAAGAATAAAAGCCTTCCATTCATCCCTTTACTTTCATCTTGTAGTTTCTAAACAAAACAAACACACACCGCTCATCTTGTCTCCAGAAGAAAAACCTCCTCGTTTGGCACCGCCTTCCCTCCGACCATCTCCCTCCACTCAGCATGACTCTGCGGCTGGTCAGGTGAGCGCCCGGGGATGACCCGGGGGGCCGGTGTCCTGGCCTGGTGCCTCCCTCCCGGCCTCTCTCTCCAGTCAAAGCTCCAAGGCACAAGGCGCCGTCTTAGCAGCCACCTGATGCCACACCCAGATCCACAGAGGGCTCTGGCCTCCGCTTCCCCATTTACCATCAGACCTAAGCCAGGGGCAGCCCCCGAGAGGGTCACAGCGGGAAAGGAGAGCAGGGGAGGGTCTCGCTTGGAGATTCCAGGTAATAACCTCCCATCTCATGGTTGGTGGAAAAGAAGGCGAGGGCACTGGACCAGGGTGAGAAATAAGTCCCAATGGCCAGTTGGTCTTCCAGGGAATAAAAGAATGTTCACACTGGCATGGTTTTTAAAAGCGTACGACAGCAGTTACAGAGACTACGCTTGTGTGCTCGTTAGCTGGAACTGTGTCATGAGTATGATAAACCTCACCCTCTCCAAGTGTCACTCAACACATACGTAGTCAGTGCCATGGGGCAGAGAAGCGGGATATGGGGGTGAACAAGGCAGAGAGTCTAGTTTACACGGAGCTACGTCCTTCTGGGGGAGACTCGGATGAACAAGTACAGATTCTCGTGCTATGAGGGTTCAAGCCAGGAGGACACAAGAGCAAGAAGGCAGGAAGGAAGGGGCACAGAGGCTATTTAAGGCTGGAAATGCCTTCTCTGACATGGCAACATTTGAGATGGGAAGAGTAGAAAATGAGTCAGGAAAGCCGATTCTAGGCACAGAGACAGGTGTAAGTGCGGGAGGGGCGGCCGGGCAGCCCTCGCGCTGCAGAGGGTGAGCCAGGCCGGGACCGAAGGAGACGAGCCGGAGATCTGAGCACGTGGCTGCTGGGCAGCCACCACCAGGAATCCAGAACCTCCTCCAGTTGCACTGGGAAGCCAGCTGTTAAGTCTTCAGCAGGGAGTAACAAGATCAGATTTACCTTTTTAACGTCACCCTGGCTGAGAGAAGAACTGGCTGTGACGAGAACCAGGGATGAGGCCAGGCCACCACGTAGACTAGAGAATGGTGGCTTTGAGTTCGCATGGGAGCAGAAGTGGCAGGATGCAGTCCATTCAGAATGTATTCTGAAGGTGGGGCAAGCAAGACTGCTGATGCCTGAGGTAGAGACGGCAAGGAAAAGACCAGCCAACTCGGTTTTGGGCTGTGAAGACTGGGAGACTAGCAGGGAGGGCTGAAATGGGGCAGGCTGGGGGTGGGTACAGCTGGGAAGGAAATGAAGAGGCCCACATGGGACCTGTTAAGTTTGAGATGCTTTTTAGGGGTGTCGAGGTACCAAATGGATCAGGTGCTCAAGCAGACAGATCCAGCCTGGAGATATAAAGTCATCAGTCTACAGAGGAGTTTTTAAACTATGTAACTCAACATGGTCTCTACCCTCAGGGACTCAGGTTAGCACAGGGCCCTTCGTTTACACACGTCGTTACGAGCTCAGGGAACTGCACAAAGAGCGAATGGAGCCTGCGGGGAAGGACGCGAGGCTGTGATGCCAACTCACCTTTGGCACCAGCTGATGACTTTGCAATCCAAACACTGCCCTCTCCACTCTCCCTCCTGCTGTCGTAAGAAGCCAGAAAGAACTCCCTTTCATCGGTCCGCGAGTTTCTGACGGGAGGGTAGGGGCCATCCTGCGCTGCAGCCACCGGAGTCCCGAGGCTGGTCGGGTAGATCACGAAGGACTCGGGGAACCAGGTGCAGGCGTCGGCCAGCTCGGGGCTCGTCTTGATCAGCCTGGAGGACACAGAGGGTCAGTCCTTCCCGGTGCCCCGTCAGGAGTCAGCTCGACTCGGAAGGGCCAGTCCCGCCCCAGGGGCTCCTCAGGGAGGGGCCAGCCGGGCCGAGCTGGTTCCCTTCTGGTCCACCACTTGCTCTCGGTCCCCTGGGCACCCACCCGAACGCCGGCCCCGTCAGTTCAACAGGAGGCTGGATGCCCGCAACTAGCTCCCTTCTAATGCATCCCGAAGGTAACCTAACTGGCAGGAATCCTGAACCAACGTCCCTTCAGCAGATGCTGTGCTTGAGCCAGATCCACAGTAAAAAAACAAAGAGAAGAACTGAAGAAACCATTAGGATGGCCAGCAGAAGTTCTATCTTGGTCCCAACCCTCAGGGGAGAAAGGCCGCCTGGGAACCGAAATTACCTAATGGCTTAATTCAGTTCTTCCCTCCTTTCCTTTAGGTTGGCCTGGCTTGGGTGACGAACAAAGAGCGAACCTTTCCAATGGGACACGGGACGCCAGGGCCCTAACCAAACCCCACCCCTCACCCCCGAGAGAACACAACTCAACAGGCGCAGCCAGGCCTGGGGCGGACGTAGCCTCAGCTTCCCCGGGGCCTCCCCTGCATGGACCCTCTGATCACTCGCAGGGAGAGGAGGCTCTAGCTGCCCATTTCACAAACGCAGAGTGGTCACAGGGAGTCGGGTAAACTTCAAGGCCATGAGGTGGTACCCGACACGGCTGGGGGGCGAGCCCGGGCTCAAGGGGTCCTGCACCGAGGCCCCCACCCCCGGGCTCCCACCCGGGCCAGAAAGGGCACCATCAGCCTGCTTGAGGTCCACCTGCAGGCCCGGCAGAGCCAACGCAGAGAGGAGGAAACGACGTTTAAACTGAGATTAGAGACCGAGTTCCTTCAGAGTCAAAGGCAACAATTCAAAGTACCTGGCCTCAAAGGAAATGTACACATACATACTCATTTCCAACTCAGCAAACATTAAACCCTGTGCCCTCACAGTGTGGCTGGTGTGACCAAAAAACTGCACTGAACACTGTATCTAAATTCATGTAAAAACCCCGTTCCCATTAAGCACAGCGTGCTTGTTTCCTCGGGTGACGTTTCCCCCAATCACTGCAAGGAAGAGTCATGGCTGCGTTTCAGCGGCCCGCCAGGCCCCTGCGTGACACTGTTAAAATCAATAAAACAAAACAGCATTACCGTGGCTGAGACCCGGGATCACGTTTTAATGCATTTATTACGCAGACAGCACACGTTACAAAGAAGGCTGTGTAAACTAAGAATGGTAACTAAGGTGAAACATAATTATCTACTTAAAAAAATAAATATGGATGCTTGTAAACTTAAAGGCTAATTACCAATGAAGAATGAAGCAGAGATGCGGAAGCTAGTGCTACGATCAGAACAGAAAGGGAAAAAGGTGAAAGAAAGTGAGACACAAATTTCACAATGAAGGACAATTATAATTTGCCATGGCAGAGCAAAAAGAAAAAGCTGCTTGTTTGTTGTGTGAAAGAGACATTTTTAGCAAATACATAGTGATTTGATAAGCAGTTTCCTCTTAACAGTCAAAAAAGAAATGATGAAATCAGTAACGTGAAACCAGAATTAAGTATCCAACAAAAAATTTTAAAACAATTTTTTAACAGGATCTGAGCTTGTAAACATAGTCAGCTATAAAATGGCTTGGATTCTTGCACAAAGAAAACCATTTTGGATGGAAAGATGGTGCATGAAATAATTTGGGGGAAAAGATTTAAAAAGATATTTTATAAACAGTGAAAAGATCTCCAATTAAGCTACAAACAACTGCCCATGAGTACAAAGCCACTGTAACAATATTAAAGCTTACATGATTCAAAATATGAAAAATCACAAATACTTTTCTTTAGCTTTAGGTAGTCATGTGACATCACAGATGCCACCTAATGAATACTTTGGGAATGTTTTATCTCAAAGGATTTCCAAATATATGAAGAAACATTGTCAAATTGTCTAAAAAAAATCAAACTCATGGTGTAAATATTTTAAAATCTTCTACACCCAACAAAGAATTTCATCTACATATGAAAAATTAGTTTCTATCATGACAGAAAGCACTGCAAGCAAGGTTAGCTTAAAATTTGGATTTACTGGAATTTTAAGAGTGCCGAGGTTTTGTTACACTGTATGATACATGTTGAAAACACTTGTGCTCCGTTTCCCGAAGGAGACTCTGTGGAAAGCGTCACGGATACAATTGTGAAAAGGGCTCACTCTACACTGCAGAATGCTACAGTGATTCACAGTTCATGCACTGCAGAAAGAAACAGAAGACAGTGAATTTAAGGATACAGTGTTCCCTGTCAGGACTGACTGAGTCAGGGAAGGGTTTTATCAAGATACACCGTATTGTTACCTCCGATTCAGACTTTCTTGAGATAAAAGGAACACTTTCCAAATCATTATTTTCTTTCAATAATTTATTATTTCATTCAATGAAGATAAAAAATGGCAGTGTGACTTAACGTGTCACACTGTATGTGATCAAGCTAAATTTAAAGTTCTAAGTGACAGCTGGGTGGTTGGAGAGATGATCAATAGAATCCTTTAGCTGGAAAATGCTTGGTATAGCCTTTAGTAGCTAGAAAATGTTTACCATAAACATATCCCTCAAGCAGCTTTGATTCATTTTAGGCCTAAAAGCCTTTGCAAGCATGGCTTGCTGTGGCCTAATGTCAAAAGTTTACTCTCTGATCCTAGTTGTATTAATGAGACTTTCCCAGCTTTGCCTGCAGAGATAAGATTAGAGACCAAAGCAGATGAGACAAAGCCCGAGACACCAGATGGACTAATAAATCAGTGCCTTCCTCTCTGTGAAGAACAGGATCAAAGCCTGAATGGTCAGCAAAAGAAAAAGAGGACTAGAAGATAACAAAATACGCTGACCAGCACTAAGAAAGCAGGAGACCATTACTCACTGTAACGAATCTTGTGACTTTTACTTAGTTTTTCTCTTCTTTTCTTTTTTTTTCCTGATTTCCTCTGGACCTCTGCCATTCCTTTGTCTGTTTGGGCTATAAAAGCCCAAATCACCCTTCTCACTTTGAACTGGTCTTGGAAAGATTTTTCCTCCATTTCCTTGTGGATGCATTCTTAACAAACCTGGCTTCTGCCAATGCAAAGAGACCCATTTCTCTGTTTGATGCAGAATCAGGTGGGCCTAACTATTGAAGACTGTGGTTTTTGACAGTAACATAAGGAAGAGAAAAGTTTATTTTTGATCTGGCTAGACAGGTATGAAAATTTATGTTGTAACTTCATAATACAAACCAGGAGTCATGATGCTACACATTTTCTAATGTGACTCCGTATACAGAGATTTTCATTGTAATATATAGCATGAGGCAAACCAACTGCAAAAACTAAAGAAAAGTCTGAAGAACACTCACTTGGTTGACGCACTTAGAGTCGCTTTTCAATTTATGCAATACCCCTTTGAATTCGATATTAATAATGTGTTGACACAAGAGTTGGTGAATTAACTTGTACAGACATAGTTTAAAAATTGGTATGCTTTGACTTGTAAGTCAAATCAATTCTTCTAAGAAAGGTGAACAACTTTTGTCCACATGGATGCAAATATTAAAGGAAAATTATTTTCTGGTACTCAGTCCAGTCACTGAAAAACTCTTATGTATGTAGGAATACTTAGGTATGTAAATCTACTTTTTCAAGCATAAACTTTATGAACTCTAAATACAGATCAGGTATTTCCAATGAAAATTTAATTCTGATTTAAAATGTACTATAAATGTAAAGGACGCCCCAGATTTTGAAGACCCAGAATGAAAAAAGGATGTGAACGATGTACTTGGCTGCACACGCGTTCCACCAGCCACTGCGGAAAGAGCACCGGCGCCCTGCTGGGGCAGAGGGTCCGCTAGAGCCGTGACAAACAGGAGCAGTGGTAAGGGGGGCTCCCACCTACAGCGAACTAGAAGGCAGGCGTCATTCAAAGCCTTCTCATAAGTTACCTCAATCAATCCTTGCCACGGAGAAGGAAACTTAGCCACAGAGTCAAACGTCCACCGGGCCTCAGCTGGGCCTCACGGCTCCGGGGCTCCCAGAGTGAGGACATGAGCCCCAGGGAGCAGAGGATGAGCCGGAGCCAGAGTGTCACCACTGCCCGAGAGTCCCCCCAGGGCGGATGCCGACCACCTGGAGCACGACAGCTGGGCCCCCAACTCAAGAGGGCCAACTAGGAGGCGCCTTCACCGGGAGCCGGGGGTTGGGGCTGAGGCGAGCCTGCAGCGGCAGCCCCCGCCGGGACGCCTGCTTCCCTCCCCTTGGGTCAGGTCTCTGCAGAGAGCCCTCCCCGAGACACCTGTCCCAGGCTCTGCTCCCGGGGGGGACCCAGGAGGCACCGCTTTCTTTATCAAGCAGCGAACTGCAAAGTTTCAGTCATCAAGTAGCTCGAAGAAGCCCCAGAAGAGCTACTTGCTGGCTTTTTCAGTAAAGGAAATTTTTGCCCTTTAGAAATCATCAATCATCCCAGAGTTTTGCTTCTGTCTTTCAGGAAGAAAACAAAATTCATTCATGTAAAACGCTGAAAGAGCAGGTCTGAGAGGACCCTCACCTCACCAGAGAAGCTTTGCGGCACAGTCTGTCGGCCCCTCTGTAGTAATTCACCAGCTGCACCAGCCCCGGCTCGTGCCCTGCGAAGGAACGAGAAGGCTCAGAGGACAGGACAAGGCGGGAGTCAGTGACAGCCCCGGCGGACCCGGTGGGCCCTTTCTCTCACTCTCCCCACAGGGTATCTTATACCAACCTCGTAGCTCCACCAAGAACCTCTGCTGCCTTTTCTTCTCGTTAAGGCGTGGTCTAGGGGTCTTTTCTATCTCACCACTCCCTGATCCCAAGCACACTTAGCTGAAAACATACGCGCTTGCTAGTGATCCCTGCACAGCCAGGCTTTCCACACCCCTGGCCTTGCTTCCCGGCAATCACAGGCGGCAGTGGAACGAGATGCTACTGTCCTCCAGCACATCTGCCCCTGTGAGCTCCTCGGGAGCCACTAGCAGGCAAAAGAGGGGAGTGGAGAGGGGCGTCTATAAAATCTGAAGCCATGAGAACTTTCTTCCCTGCATCACCCCACAGGGAAACCTATTCTCAACAGATCCTGCTGCATGTCTCCTCCACTCTAAAACTAAAGCAGAAAAGATACAAATAACAACAAAAGTTTAAAATTCTTGCTTAGAATCCTAACAAAAGTAACACCAAACAAAGGGAGTGTGAATGGCAGATGCCAGAGGTGAGAATAATTCGTCGAGAACAGCACAGAATCCAGTTCAGGCACTAACCGGCCCTTGCTGTCCCAGGGCTGGGCACCACTGTCCCCCCTGCATTCCCAAGCCTGAGCCTTTCCCGCCGTGACAAGCGGGCAGCTTGTAGCCAAAGGTAAAGGTCCCTGACACCGAAGGCATGCCACCGTTTTGGTTAGGGGATGCCCTGCTTTTTGTGGGCTTCAGCTCCCGAGCCGTTCTCGTCCCTTGTGCACAGGAGGCCCCGGCGGAGCCTCCACAGTCCAAAGAGAAAGGGGGTGGGTCAGGAAGGGAAGAGGACAGAGGAGGGAGAAAATAAATGTTCTCTCTTTAAGCAGTTTTTCCTTCCTCTTTCCTCCAGGAAGGTGTCCTCTGTGCTGGGGGCTTCCTGAGGAGCCCCCTTAGGGTGGACCCTTTAACCCCCTGCTGCTCAGTCCACCCGGGTTTCACGCGCTCACCTCCCCGTGGCCGGCCGGTCCCTGGCGGCCTATTTTCCGTCTTGGCCCTGCGCCTCTCCAGCCTCCCCCACATCTGCCTCTGGGGATCGTCTCCTCTCCGGGCTGCGCCCTGCCCTCGTGGTTGCCTCCAAGCAGGGAGCGCGGTCCTGGGACCCCCGGTGCCTCCTTTCTTTGGTAAACAGCTCGGCCCACCCGGGCTGCATGTCGGCCTCTCCGCGAGGCGGGCGAGCCCAGGAGGCTCGTTGGGGTCGGCGGGAACTGCAGGGATCTGGACAACCTCCGGATCACGCCATCACACAAGGAGGCCGCGGCTCTCCGCCTCCCGCCGCCCCCTTCCAACAGGCTGGTGTGATGGGTGCGGGGTGCCGAGGGGAGCCCTCGGCAATGCGGCGCAGGGGCGGCGCGCCCAGCCTCCGGGAAACCGCCCGCCCCGACAGTGGGGAAGCCACGCTCCCGGCGCCGCCCGGGGCAGGTCCTCGGCAGCCGCCCCCTGCCTCCCTCCCCGGGCCAGGGGCGCGTCTGCACCTCCTCCTCCCGCACCCGGGCCGCTTATGCGGGCCTCCCCCGCCAGGGCCCGCGGAGCGGAACCCCCGCTGGTGCCACCGGGGGCTCCGCGCGCCGCGACCGGCCAAGGAGGCCCG